>QVNZ01005749.1:0-15057 GCA_014825645.1 Pseudomyrmex dendroicus | reverse complement strand
TAATTTTAAAATATTGCGAAAAAAACTCCTCAGCCAGGAGTCGAACTTGGAATCTCCGGCTTTCCGGGCCGTCGCCTTCCCTGTTAGGCGAACGAACTATTTTGCTCTAACTTGTACCGTTCTCGAGATATTCAATTTATTAACTTTCACTTTTCGTCATAAGTCGTCATAAAATGTTATAGTGAAGGTACCTACAAAATCAGTTTCAAGCTATCTTCCTTAGTTCTCGAGATATCCGCAATTAGCGAAAACCATTATTGATCGTTATGTACTTAATATATATTATTTATAATTTATACATACATAATTATCAATTATTATTTAATCTGATATTTGATGCTTTATGATGAATTATTATTTAAGTGTTTCTGAATAAATTTTTTTTGAATAAATTTAGATAAAATTATCTCTAAAATCACACTTTCTGTCTTTCTATCTTTTTGTCTTTCAACGCGCTCGTTCGTACATATATATATACATATATATACACACATACATACATACATACATACATACATACATACATATATATGTGCGTGCGTGCGTGCGTGCGTGTGTGTGTAGAACGCGCTCGAATATGTAATGCCATCTTGTAGCAAACATACGAACATGCACACTCACGACGACCATCACGACGACCATAATGATGTTTCTGAATGTAAAATTTACACACATTTTCGTTTATCTTCTATTATTTCCATTCAGAAGCCACAGACGAAAAAAACGCAAGAATACTGTTTTTTTGAATCTTTTTTTCTAAATTGATTAAGACCAAAACGAAATTGATCGGTTTAGTCGTTACTTAAATATTGCCCTGAGAAAATCTCCCTACTACTAAAATGCATGAAACTCGCGTATAATCAAGAGGCACGGTGTGCTCGCGCAGTTCGAGCGCCACTTCGTTGCGCGTGAACTTGGCGCGAGGCACTACCGTGCCTCTTGATTGTTTTCTAAAATGTTATAAATAATAATGTTATAATGTGAGATAACACATTTGCAGTTGGTAACGTAGTCCTACGTCATTTCAAAATCTGTAGCTGAAATCCGGTTGACGTAGTCCTATATCATTTTAAAATCCATGTTCATTTGTTTAATAAACATATGATATGATGAAACAATATTTTCTATATTTATATTCATGTAAATAGCAGAATCCTGCGATTCTCAACTATAGACGAAAATTGTATGCTTTTAGATAACGGTTTCGCTTTAATCACCAGCCGCAAATGTATTAATATCTTTTTTCATAAAATAGTTTTTTATGCATAAACAGGTTCAATTACAGTACTCTTAATAATTATTGTTTTTTTTATGGCAAATGTTAGATCATGATCCTTTTCTCAATACGTGAAAAAGATCGCAATAATGTATGATGTAACATTAAAAGTCGATTTCAAGCAGAAATAAGTAACTTGACGTCAAATTACGAGAGAAAGACAATTGAGGAAAAGTTATTTCCAATGTGGAAAATTGTTATGTAGTACCTCTGCTCTCTGGCATCAGTCAGTCGTCAACTTTCCTTTTTGTACGCACGAACAAATTTAATTCGGCCAAGTTCGGAAATCATTCCGATATCTAGTGGAATCATTAACTTGTTCCGAAGTAAGTTAAGGAATAAGAATCGCTGTAATAACTCGCTCTGCGCTACTTAAAGAGATTCCTTCTATCAGTTTCGAGGATGTGACTACCGTGTAATTTCCGTCTTGCTAAAAGCAAAAGATTTTAAATTTTACTTGCGCGGTAACACGTCTCTCGATAATTTGGTTTTTGATCGTTATGTCTTTCGTTAAACGGCACTTTTGTTTATGTAAAAAGTATCCAGTTTTATCTTGTCTCTGTGTGTCAGTTCGTCGCGGCCGTGCATTACAAAATGCATAGTGTATATATACACGCTACATGATGAAAAATGTACTTCTGTCGCAAAAATGTAACGGCGAGTCTGACAGATAATTCCGTCGTCCGTTTTCCATTTGTTATGTGACAATGTTTATAAAATAATATGAATTCGGGGAAGAGTATTTTGATATAAAACGCAGCAAAATAACAACGTTGTTAATCGTCTATATATGTCGTTCTTTTATAAATATTTATTTTACTTACACGCGTCGAATTTGCATGAATAGCAATGATGCGACGTTTACTTACACATGCAAATAAACAGAACAATATGGAGCAATTTTAAATAAATAAATAAAATATATGAATATGTAAGCTAACAATTTGCATATAAAATGTGTCAGATTCGGGAAGCTTGATTCAAAATAATTCGCCATCAAAGTTTTGCTTGGAACCAATTAATTTGAATATCCTTTAAAACAAAATACGTGCGGTCTATGACGTACATTAATGTCTAGCTAATTTTCGATATGTTTGTTACAAAACATTCTATTTATATATAGCTTATGTAAAAAGATAACTATATTATCCTTGTATATCTAAGTAAAACCGACGGAAGATGCGAATGGAATATTATCAAAGAGAAGAAAAGAATGTTATCTTTTACAAAAGAGGTCTTTACAACCGGCGACATTTTACGGATGCGAAATGACGAGGAGGACATTGAATAGGACGATTGTCATGACGGGTACGAGCCGTCATATCGTTCCAACAACTATAACGACGATGACGACGACGACGACAACGATGTTTCTTTTTCTCTTTGCAAGAAAAGAGCGTAAGTACTACTCTTTACGGTCGCGGCAAGCTCATATTTGCAAAACGTTCTTCCGCCATTTTACCCGTACCCGCGTACGTTCCATAAAACACAAAGATCACACGCGAATCGTTCGGCCAGCTGCGTCCGACATTGCTTCTTTCTGTCTCTTTGATGATCGTATTAATGACTCGTATCTCGGTCTCTGTTCCTTCAATTTCTTATGCGTGTCAGTATAGTTGTTTATCAATATTTTTACTATTAACTTGTAAAAATTAATAAAACTTAATAAACAAAGCATTTATTTTATCTCAAAGCTAAACAATGCTCAGATGTAAGTTGAGAACAGAAATTGTAGAAGTAAAAAGAAGACAAGATGAGTTTATTTGATCGGACATACAGCAGTAAACGAACTCAAAAATTTAACCGTGCGTAACGTATTTCCTATCGAAGTGAAGTTATACGACTGCGGTCGCCAAACAAAAACGCGAGATCTACAAACGAATTACTAGATTGTCTCTAGATCTGTAGATGTATATGCTTTTTGCTTGTTTTTTTTCTATTTTTTTTCGCTGCCTATTATCACTTCTCGAAAAAACAATCAATTGGCCCGGATAAAAAAATGTTTCCTAAAAGTCGCAAAAAATATATATAAAGCAAAAAAAAATATATATATATAAAGAAAGAAAAAAAAAGTTGATCTTCAAATGACCTTGAAAATGCTCTCTAAATAAAAAACTGATGTCGTTTTTTTTCCTCATCGTAATCATGGAAAACGTGTTTTATCTTTTTTTTCTTTTATACTTTTTGAGATAATCAGCTAGAAGATTTTTAAAAAATCTTTCTATATATTTTTTTATTTTTATTTTTATTTTAAAAATACTTGTACGATATTTACATGTTATAACATGATGAGAATTATATTCCGAAACTGTGGGGATAAAAAATATACATATATGTAACAAATTGTAGCAAAACTTATTCTCGTAAGGATTAGGTTTCTTTCTTTTCTTTATCTTCGTTCGTTGTAAAAATAGTATATACATGTAAAGGAACACGAAAAGATAAAAAATAATGTTCTGGTCCTTTTTTATCAGAGAACACTTATTAGGAAGATATTCTCCAAGAGAAGAAAGAAAGAGAATATTCCAAATATCTCTCTCTTAAATTCTCCTATTAACTCATTTCTAAATTTCTTTTCTTCTTCTCTTCTCTCCCTTTTCTCCTTCTTCAAGATAATATGATCATCTTTTGAACTGATGGACTTTTCAATCTTTCTCTTACATACACACACATACATTTTTCTGTTTTAAGAGATTTACCTATCTACGCGTTCTGTTAAAAGTCTTTGCTGTCTTTTACTTTATCTTCAATCTGTCTTTTACAGTAGACTCTCGCTATAGATCCGTTGTAGGAGCGGAAAATTCTCGGAAACGCATCTATAGCGAGAGCCCTCTCCACGCCTCGATCAGGCACGATCAGGCATGATGCACGAGACTATTGAGCATAGTGGAGAGCGGAGCAGAGTAAAGCCATCGCTCCCCACGACTCCGCGCGAGTAGACATAGTAGGAGAGTGACTTATGTATGCGTGAAAGTACGTGTGGAGGGGAAAGCGGATCTATAGCGAGAAACTAAGCGGATCTATAGCGAGAGTCTACTGTACTTTCTCTTCATTCTCTTTAATGTTAATATTCTTTGACTTTTGCTATTTCGGATATAGTTTCAAATAACCTTTGCTCCCGATCGATCTGAAATTTTGCACAAAAATAGTTTGATGACGAATAAAGCGCGCGTAGTTTCTACTTCGAAAAATAAAAACAATTTTTTGACATAAAAACTACATTGACTAAAATTGACTTAAAGTGTATTTCAAAATGAAATACATTTGAAATTCCTTTTTTCCCGATCTGAAATTTTGCATAAAAATAGTGTTCGATGAGACAAATAAACCGCGCGTGGTCTCCACTTCAGGAAATGAAAACCACATTTTTTATGATTTGGAAACTAAATCGATTAAAATCGACTCTATATGATACACATATGTTATATATATGTAATATATGTAATATATAAAAAGTGTACATAGTAAATAATTCTGATTACACTTCGCTTTGCATTAAAAAGTATACGTGTATAGAGACAATGTGTTCCGCCCATCCTGCAAGAAAGACTCCACTCTAAAAAAAACTACATACATAGGTTTGGATTGAATCTCGCTTTGGAAAGTAAACTTGTGAAACGATTACAAATTATAGATCTAATACAAATTATAGATCTAATTTTCCAAAGCATCAGATAATAGAAAATAAATCTTGATTCCTGCAAAAAGTGAATTTATAACTTTCCGTGCAAAGTAACTGTCTACTCCCTGGAGCTTTAAGATTCTTTCCAGTAAATAGAACTATCTATATATAATATTTTTATCATATATTATATATGTGTATATATCATATATAGTCGATTTCGTTTTCATATCATAAAAAATGTGATTTTCATTTCTCGAAGTGGGAACTACGCGCGCTTTATTTCATCACATCGAACACTATTTTTGCAAAATTTCAGATTGATCGGGAAAAGGAGTCATTCTGAAATACATTCAAAGTCGATTTTAGCCGATATAGTTTTTATGTCATAAAAAATTTGTTTTTTATTTTTTGAAATAGGGACCACGCGCGCTTTATTCGTCATATCAAACGCTATGTTTTTTTATGTGCAAAATTTCCGATCGATTGGGAGCCGAAATCATTTGGAAGTACACTCGCTATTTCCATTTATTTTTCATTTGTTGATATGCGCAATTATTCGCATGTTGTAGGATTACGTTAAATGCATTATTACGATGAACACGTACAAGAGCGAGAAGATAAATAGAAAGAGAGGAAGAGAGAAAGAGAGAAGGAAAAATCAACAAGGATGTAAAGTAGGTCTTGATGGTAGACACCATCTAGATAGATAGATCCAAGTTGCACGCTCGGCAAGTCTTCTTCTACGAAATCGTTAGCATACGCCAGGATAAACACATAGTTATTTGCCAGCGATGTGAGGCCTCTATAAAGTATCTTGACTTGTACAAAGCGACTGAATTATATCGATTCTTCTACTTTTCGCGATTTTTTGCTACTTGAAGTTTGCGTTCTTCTCTCTCTCTCTTTCCCTTTTTCTCTTTCTTTCTCTTCTTATCTGATACGCGATAACAAATATTGTCGGATATAATCGATTAAATAATTGAACGTGATGTAGCCGTAGTTTACAGCACAACATTTGCACAAATCTTTAACACGTTCGCTATCACGCGTCACATATATGTGACATACCGCGCCGACTTGTTTCGAGAAAACGAAAGCCCGGCGTCACATATATGTGACATCCGTGAATTTGCCGTTTTATGATCATGTAAAAACCTAAAATTAGTTCTGAACCTTGCTGTTGCTATCTAAAATAATTGATTAAATCGTGGATAGTCTGGTAAGGATTTCCAACCAGACCGTGATAGCGTGTTAATATAATAGATAATTTGTCTATATGTAATTGATGAAGTGAGCTGAAATGTTCACGAAACGTCGGTATACAAATGACACTAACGCGGTTCAAACCCGAAAAACATCTTTATATCTTATAACTATTAATTAGGTTTTAGGTCTTGTTGAATTTTAACAACGTTCAAACGAGTTTATACGTTTAGCTTTATTTTCACAGAGCAACACAAAATGAAAATATATTTGCTTATACGTGAGCAAATTTTCTCAATTTCCTTTGATTAATGTCTAACAGCTATTTAGATTATATTACGAAGAATTCTTTCGAAATTTATTATACATGATCTTAACTCTTCAAATCCAGACGTGGATCTTCCAGACCCATTCAAAAGTTTTAACCAGTGTCTCTATTAATTTAGCCCGACATTTGAAAACCTTGAAAACAAACTTTAGAATTTTAGACAACAGTCAGCGTCATTCGTTCAATAACTTTGCAAATATTTAACTGTAAAGTGCAAAAAGAGCCTGAGAGACTCAAGTCTCGACAAGACTTTAGCTTTCGAAAAGTAAATATCTACCTATATTTTTTTCAGTTTAAGCACTTCTAATATATCAACTAATTGATGTTTTTTAATAATTTTATAAAAATATATGTACATTTACAGCGATTTATTAGATTACGATGTGCAGAGTATGCGATTTGTGACCACGGGAGCTGCCACCCGTGGAATATTTGCACAAAATTGTCTTTTCTTTAAACGCTTATATTTTCGAAACTACTTACAATTTTTTAAATTTGTTTTTTTGATCGACGCAGATCGTTCAAACATTTTATTACAAACATTCTATATACAAATGACACTAACGCGGTTCAAACCCGAAAAACATCTTTATATGTTAATACAACACACCGCGAAAGCATCAAATATCACATTCTATTACAAAAAAAATATGTCAAAATATTCATTTATTGCTAGAATATTGCATGTCAAAGTTAGATGCTAAAAAAAATGCTTTCTTCAAAAAACGTCCTAAAAGATTCATTGTAAAAATGTTTTTAATTTAAAAATTTTTAGAAGACATTTTTTTTTTTTAAGTACAAACGATTCCCTACAAAACTGCGTGAAAATTTGATAAAAATCTTAATTACGAAAAAAATGAATAAAATGCGTAATAAAAATGAATTTTGAAGCAAAAACTGTTTTTCGAAAAAAAATTGTTAAGTGTTTTGTTAAATGTTTATATCTTTGAAACTAAAGATGTTTTCAATTTGTTTTGGTTTTTATCAACGCAGAATCGTTCAAACTTTTGATTAAAACAAAAAAAAAAGTAATGAAAAAATATTGAATTTTGCAAAGATTTCTTAAAGTCGCGTGGGTCTGACAGACCCAGTCTGAACAACGTCATTTTTAAGATCTAATCTTAAAGGGTTAAAATTGACTATATATGTTGTTGCGATCGATAAATTAACGTAATGCGTCGTATAAAAATGGCAAAAAGTTTAACAATCTTGTAGAAAAGCACACGTGCGAGAGAGATCTTGGCGATATTTAGTTTTCGCTGGCCGTGTTGGTCACAAAAAACGGCCGATTAGACAAGAACGCAAAACATTGTTACATATTTATGCATACGATCGCCTTCTTACGTGCTCGCACCGCATTTATGTTTTTATACAGAGTGAATCTAATAAAAAGTTCAGCATATTTTCTTCAAAAACAGTTAGAGATAGAGGAAGACATTTTTAATCAAAACTAGGACATAAGAGAACATACTATGGTGATATTGAATAATCTAGAGTATCTGTTTTTCATATTACAGTAAACTTCCAGTATCTAACAGTATCTAACGTTCTAGTATTCAAACGTTTCACTATCCGCATGGTTCACTATTCGAATGTTCTGAACAGATTACATTTTCTTGCTTGTGTCCTCTACGAAAGAAAATTAGTGTAACAAAAATTATAAGAACATATAATGTTGGAAGATCTACGATTAATGGGTTTAAAAAACAAAAAGAATCAATCGAAAATCATGCAGGTCTCTCTACAAATAAAAACTTTAATAGAGTCGAAAAGAACTAGACTCTGCTGTTTATAAGTGGTTATAAACAAAAAAAAGTGGTCTTATAAGTGGTTTCTACAAGTCAGAAAGATAGGAATGCCAATATCTGAACCCACACTATGCGATAAAGCTTTGGAATTTAATCATCATTTAAATGGTAATCCGAATTTTAAAGCAACTAGTGGTTGATTAATTAAAACTTAAATTACATTTATATAAATATTACGAACTTCTTATTCTTTATATTACAAACTTTTTTATATTCTATTTATGTATTCTTATTTCTTCTTATTCTTTTTTCGTTATTATATCAAGTTTTTAGATTATTGTATTATTTTTTAAAAATACAGTCTAATAATCATGATTAAAACAAGTGTTTTATTATACGAAAATTCCTTCATTCGAACAGTAATGTCTTCCGATTAATTTCGGATATTAAAAGTTTCACTATACCAATCAAAAATTTTTTTAATAGACAGGGGTACTTTTGAGTCACTCTATGAATAATATTTAATAACATATTATCTTTAGAATATTTAATAAGTTTTATATTATTTTTCGAAAACTCAACTGTTGTCGAAATATAAACAGAATTAATCAAAATAAAAAATATAGAAAAAACATCTTTTTATTATTACAATAAATGCTCAAATTGTTTACTATGTTCTATATATGTCTGTAGTCTTCGTAGAAAGCTTGCTTGGATTTCTTCTAACTCTTGAACGGTTATTTTTCTTGAACGGCAAAAAATATTCTTTATTCTTTCTATCATGTTTTCTCTCTTGAGTGATAGGACGTTGAAAATAAACTAGCTCTTTCACTCTTCTCTATCCAAGCAAGGTTTTCATAAAGACTATAAGTCTTAGTAAAAAGATTTGTTCTATATTTTTTATTTTGACTAATTTTGTTTATATTTCGACAACAGTTGAGTTTTTGAAAAATACTGTAATATAAAAGTTATTAAGCTCATTGAGTACTATCAATAGAGTGACTCAAAAGTATCTCTCTGTATTAAAAAAATTTTAATTATGCATATTAATTATGCATAATAATTAATAATTATTAGTAATTATGCATATGAAAACCCCCAATTCAATAATTTATACATATGTTATCAAAGTCATTGTCCCGAGCAATATTATGAAGGTTTTAGGCGGCGCTCGTTGTTTGTTAAAAAGTTATAAAGAAAAGAAGTTTCATAAATAAACTCTTATTTTTCGATCCCATATAGATTTTGTTCATGTTTTAAGTGTGTAGGCAGGAGAGGCTACGCCCTCCCGCAGGGGGAGGGGCAAAGCCACCTCCTTCTAAAAAAAATAACAACTTCCGATTACATTTGCTTCATGTCAAAAGTGGGTATCTGATTTTCGAAGGAGGACAAAGGAAGCGGCGAAGCCACTCTTCCTGCGGGGGGGCGTAGCCCTCCCCTCTGCCTACACATTTAAAACACGAACAAAGTGTACATTTTTTGCACATAAATACTGTTCAAATAACAGTTCATCGTACTTTGTAGTTAAAGAAACTCGTAAAATTTTATTTTGAAGTGCTCTGATGCTAATAATACAACAGTTTGTTCTGTACTGAATCATTCTTTCTCGAAAGAATTTAAAGAAACACATCAACAACGAAGATTTTCCTTGAAAAAGTAAAGAGAAACAATAGAGCGACTTTTTAGGACACAACACAGTACGAAAGCGTATAAATATATACATACATATGCACACACACACACAGACAAACATACACACGCAGAACATATATTGATATATATGGTGAACATATATTGATACATATGTTCACCATATATATCAATGTTCACACGCAGAACACATATTGATATATATGGTGTCTAGAAATTGCATATTGTTCATTATACTTTTTTCGTTAATAACTGTTTAGTAAACAACGCCGCCTAAAACCTTCATAATATTATTCGCTGCGCTGAAAAAATTCACATATTTGATGCACAACGTTATTGCTTTGAGATGTAGTACGAAATGTTAAAAGTGAAAACTATATATAATAAAAGCTCTTTTGACGCAAAACACAATGGATTGCATGATAGTTTGCGAAACATATTTTGGTGCCGAAGTAAATCATGGCCAGCCGGTCGCGTGTAAAAAAACAATGACGAATAGAACGGCGGACAACCCGTAATCCAGAAACAATGTGTTGAATGAATAAAAATGAGATAATGGCAGGCGGAATCCCGGCGATTCTCTCGACGAAGAAAGAAGCAAACTCAGGCGGTTGTCAGCACTCAATATATGTATTCGAAGAAGATGCACGCCTGATTTTTTCTTCTTCTATGCGTTTCTTTCACGATCATAGGTCTTCTTCTTTTTGCTTTCTTTTGCGCCGTGTATACGTGCGAGATATACACGAAATAGTAATAAATATTTTGCCGTTATTAAATTCCAGGTTTTATAGAAATGTCACAAAAAATGCAGGTTTTATACTAATATTTTAATACGGATTGACAAGACAATTTTTAACGACCTGATTTGCTAAATATACAGTCAGTATAAAAAGTATTTGTACAATAGTTAATTACAACAAAAACATTATATTGTAGTCTTTATTTATTAATAATAATTTTAACAAATAAGAAATAAATACATATTCTTAGATGTGTAAAGAATAAAAAACATTTAAAAAATTTAAAACTTACATGTTTTACAGAAATAGTACCAAAAAACAAAAAATTGACAAAAATCTATGTGTAATAAGTATTTGTACAATTGCACTTTGAAAAAAAAAAAAAAAAATAAAAAGATTTAAGGCTCACTATAAATCGCTATTTTTTACTAACTTTAATATTTAGTTGGATTTTAGACTTTATAATAGCTTTAAGTCTGCAGAGTATAGAATTTATTACTAATTTATTTGTCATGTATTAGAGATCTTATTCTTCTGACAACGCTCTTTTTAAATCATTTTTTGATGAAATATGACCGGTTTTTTTGTTTCAAATAGTCCCATATTTTTAATAACGGGAGGACCAACCAGCGCACCTCTCGTGCGTCGTGGCCGCCTCCCAACAACCTGCCCATGTCTCCGTCTTCGAAGCGCGCGGAGCATGGGCTGAAACTGACGTGGGGGTCGTAGCCTCCACGCCTTCTACCCCAGAAACTCGTGAGACACCGACATCCCGACGAACACCCGTTTTGCTTGGGAGAGGAAGCCTCTCCAGCAACTCTTTGCGGAAGGCTGTCAAACGGGCCTCCACAATTCGCCTGACTTCGTTCAACAACGGTGGACTAAAAGTCACGTCCGTTGGGACCGACCTCAAGTCGCCCTCTTCAACTTGGACTGCTGCCGAAACAGCAGACACAGGGCGCCCAACCCTAAAAGGAACCGCAGAGTCCGTTTCCACGGTCTGAACGGCTAAAGAAGCCGTCCGCGGTGCCACCTTTGCCCCGCTGGCCACTCTCTCCGGCGGAGGAAGAGGGGACGTTTGGGTCTCCGCAACTGCGACTCTAGCGCGGGCCTCCTCACGAGCCCGGAGCCGACTCAGCTCCGAGCCTTGACGTCGGATCTGTATCGACAAATCTCGGTGGCGCCTCTCTAGCGCATCCAAACTTCCGATCGAAGACAAGAGGTTTCCACCTTTTCTGCCTCGAGTGCACCACTGACCTTCGGATCGTAATGCACGCATCAGCCTGGGCCTGCCAAAATTCGTCCAGGACAGCACCGAGCTGACCCGCAGCCTGAGTGTTATCGAGATACTCGCGTGCACCTCCCTCAAACGCTCGATAGCATCGGCGTTCCGCTCAAGAGAAGCGGCCAACTGTTGCAGCAAGTCATAGCTCGACGAGCCCTCCGCTGCCTCTCTGGTCCCTAACAAACCCCCCGCTTCCGCCGGCGGAGCATTCGGTTCCCTTGGAAGACCCCGAGTACCTCCCAGCACTTCCACTTTCGTGATGACCGCGTGTCGGTTCCGGCCCACTACCGGCCACTCTTCGCTTGTACCCGTGGAGCACCGCCGAGAAATTCCGGAAGGAGCAGCCGCAGGCATCTTTGCAGTAACCAATTCCGCCACGTCCCCTGCGGTGCAGGACCTCGCCAGAACCCCTCGTGTGGCCCAGCGTCAAACTCCCGAGGGAGGACGCTCACCGACCTATACTGGAGACCCTGCACAGGAAGGGTCAACTATCTAATATGATAGTTGACCCTTGGTTCCCTAACCGGAGGGTGAGTTTCCCCACCCTCTGTCCCGACACCTGCGTTACCAAGATTACTTCTTGGACGACGCAGGGTCGGGTCTACTTTTCTTCGGCTTATCCGGAGGACCGCCAAGAAGAGCTGCGAGAACGCGTGCTCTCCTGGACTTTTCGTCCTCCGGAGTCCCCTTCGTGGCAGGTACTGCCGTGGTACAGCTCCCCTTTTTCGGCGCACTTGGCGACGACGGTGGGGATGCCCGTCTCTTTGGTGATCGAGCCACCCTTCGGGGAAGGGGTGTCTCGACCACCGATTCCGACCCCTCAAGAGACACAGGGACCACCTCCATTGGTTGGGGCACAGGGCTTGCCGCCCCCCCAGCCGGCGCCCCGGCCGAAGCCGAAGATACACCACCCTGGAGGGTGTCCTCATCTCCCCCTCTTCGGCCCAAGACCGGCGAAGACGTCCTCGCCGCCCCCGGACGAACGCCCGGTGCCCGAGCTTGGAGGAGCACGCGGGCCCCTCCAATCTATGGTTCGCCCTGACCCCCAGGTGGGTCCTGGCACAACGGGCACCTCAGCTCCTTGGCCGAGCATGCCCGCGCCCCGTGACCCGGGGCACCACAGCGGTAACAACGACCGCTGCAGTCTACATTTGATGGACAGTGCCTCCGCACGTGGCCCGTGCAGAGGCATCTGTGACACCGCAGTGGGCGGGGTGGCAGGACCTCCACCTAGGCCATAAACCACCCGCCCACTCTAATGCGTTTTGCCAGGCCCACCTTCCTTGCCGCCGCTAGGGGGCACTGGGCCCAGCACGCACAACTTCCCGCGGGAGTTGTGCGGATCTCTCCGATCCGCACGTGTTCCTCCGCGCAACCTCCTTCTCTTGCGAGGGACGCAGCGAGTTCCTTGGGAGTAACTGTCGAACCCCGTCAGCCGGAGCTCCCCGGTCTTGACAAGGCAAACGACCCGGACCCCTAAATCGTGCTCCCTCGCATATCCTCCTATCCATGCAGAGAAGGCTTCCGCCTTCTCTCTATGCCCTACGCCAGGAACAACCATTTGGATGTTCCCGGCGAGTGCCCGCTTTGGCCATAAGTCCTTGATGCCAAAGCGGGCATCTATGTCCGGGAGGGCGGTGCGGAGTGTTTTCAACACCCTTGCCACATCCACTCCCTCCCTTGTCGGAGTCACCGACACCGCCGAGGTGTTGGGAATACGCTTTGCGGATTGTTTCTTCCCAACACTTAACTCCGAGGCGCCGGTTATTTGACCCTTGCCTCCGGGCCCCTTCCCTTTGCCCCTCCGGGCATCACCTCCGCTGGGCTTTGGAGCAGCCTTGGCCTGGGCCTTGGTCTGCCCCTTAGTTCGCCTTCCCACAGCCTGGGCCCATGTTCCGGGGCCGGTCTCAGCCGGTGTTCCGGGTTGGGTCCCAGCCTTCTCCGCAGGCTTTGCCCCTTTCTTGTTCCTCGACGAGGAACGTGAGGACGGGGCGGGTCTGCCTGACCCCTTGGCCTTCTTCTTTGGTGCCGAGGAAACTCCCGAGAATTCTCGGAGAGCCCTCGACACCTTGCGATCTACGATCGCCTCTATCTTGGTCAGGAGGGAGTCGACATCGAGTCCCTCCTGAGCCGGCGCTGGAGGCGGTGGAGGTGGCATCCTTGCCCCATCTCGCAGCGCTAACATTTCAGCCCTCAGCTTCAACACCTCCGCCCGTGTTTCTCCAACTCCTGATTCTCCAGATGTACTCTGGAGGGAGCCGGTGCAGAGGTGTAGAGAGGGTCACTTCTCAGGCGCCCACCCGCCGTCTCCAAAATGACCCTTACATGGTCGGTCGCTTCCCGCAGGGATTTGATCGCTCCTCCCTTCAGATTTTTTGAAATGCGGGAGACGCGGTCGACCTTCTCCAACTCAAGATGAGCCCGCTCAAGCACCTCAGTGGTGCTGAGAACCGCGAGCTCATCCTCCAATCTTAACGGAGGCAGTTCTTCCAGGAGGGCCCTTCGTGAGACCGGGCGAGCAGGAACCTCATCCGGCTCGTACTCCGTCTCGGACCCTCCTCGCCTTTCTCGCTCAGCCGCAGCACGGAGCGCCTTTTCAGCAAGGCGCAACTCGCGCCGCCCATCGCGCTCCCGCCCCAGCCCAACCGTCAGCCCATGTGTAGGAGGGCGGCCACGCCCCCTCTTCCTGGGCCCCCGATCAGTGGGCAGCTCCTCTTCTCGCACGCGGGGTGTTGGAACGGACTCAACGTCCACGACGTCGTCATCGACGCTCATAACGTCGCCCGTTCCAAATTTCAGGGATGATGAGGAGGCACTCCTCCTCACCAATCCTCCACCTTCTCGAGAACTGCTGTCGCGCGAGCGAACAGCAGTCATCGCAGACGCAGTGTAGCCAGAGGGACTTGCGGGGCACTCCTCTGACTGCCCGTCGTAAGATGACGACCTGGGTGAGCGCGGGACGCTCACCCTCCCAAGCCGTGACCTGGGGGTCCGATCCCCCTGGTCCGGTACGTCTTTGTCCTTTGTACCTTCCATCTTCATATTGTCCAAAGGTGGTGGTTTTATTCGGAGTTTTCCTTCTCCTAGGTCGGTTGCCGTCCAGGGCTACGAGTCCGACCTGCCCGGGTTTTCTTTCGGGGTTTACCTTCCCCTAGGTACACTCTTGGTCTGACCGTTCACTGAGGACCTGTCCGGCATGGGA
>QVNZ01005748.1:0-22257 GCA_014825645.1 Pseudomyrmex dendroicus | reverse complement strand
AAAAAAAAAAAAAAAAAAAACGCAGAGGAGCAAACCGAGCGATAGGAAGGATCGCACTTCGGTAAGAATGTAAACGACAGGAAAATCACGCCTTAGATGAATTGCATGCGCGATGTCTTTCACGGTTTGAGGGAGAGGAAAAAAATTTTTCGCCTCTCATTTGAAAGAGAAAAAGAAAAAACAAATCGAACATCACAATCCATCGCTGTCTCGTAGTTTACAAGCTATCGCATATTTCTTAACATTTATTAGCAATTAATAATCCGTAAAGTAAGAGTTAGTTATTCATAGCCTACATATATATATATATACATATATGTACATATATATGTATAATATATATACACATAAAAAATACATATAAATATATATAAATAATAATAAATAATGATAAAAATGTGTATCCTCGCGTTTAATAATAATAAAATAAAATAAAAGAAAATATAGACCACTGCAAAACGAAAAGACACACTTGGTGCATAATATATTCGCTCCACGGTAACGTAACAATCGAGGACAAGTTGACGATTATTTACAGAGGAGACGAATCGACAATTCGGTAGCTTTGTTGTCTTCCACATGCGGCGTTTCCACATGCCTTGCGTTTATCGAGATACTTGGTTGTCTCTTCTCCTTTTATCTCCTCTTTCTCTTTGTCACTCTCTCTTCCCTGCTGATTTATTCGTGTATACGCGATCCGTGCCGCGAGAAAAAAAACGTTAGGGAGAAAGTAACGTAAGTAGTTAAACATTTATGGGAAACTGAGAAACATATATGGGATGCAATATTTTGTAAAGAAAATTAACATAATGATATTTCTAGAAGCTACGCGTGCGTGCGTAATAGCGAGTTTTTTTTATTGCTCTTAATTAAAGAGAGACACGTAACGTAAGATGTTTTGGCGCGCGCACGCACATACACACACATACACACGATCGGAATATGTCACAATACGTTTAGAGCGAATCTAGGACGGAAATTATTAGCCGTTATATAAATTTTGTTTTACGTCACGATTGTATTTTCATTATTTTTAATACACCATGTCGTTATCATCAACTGTACATCACAGTTACAGAGAACGGAGTTACATTTATATAAGATATAAAATTTACTATATTAATACACACGAGCTAAATGTCGTACACACATGTGAGACTTGGGTTTTTTTTTTTTTTTTTTACACGCGAGCTCTCGCAATTCGTTTCAATGATGTAAATATTCTGATTGTATTAACTTGCGCATTTTATATAAGAAAATACAGAATTATATATATATTATATATATAACAAAAATTGTTGTCTATACACGAAGAAGAGGGAAGAGTTTTTGTACAATATACATTCTACAGAACAAGTTGTATCCTTTCTCTCTCTATCTCTTTCTCTCTCTTTCCAAGAGACACAGAATCACACTATTATTATTATTACGTTTCGAATAAAAGTGAGCGTACGGTCGCGTTTGACAATTGTCATTTCATCAGGTCACATCTTCTTCCCAAGCGCGATCAGTGTAGAATAGAACTTAGAGGATCGGCTCGTATCGATGACAGATCCAATCGCGCATCGACCTCGTCGTCTAATTCTCCCACTATCGCTCTGAAAAAGCAATATACATATATATATATATATATAGAAATGTGTCACGATGTGTTTTTCTCGTTGAATATTTATGTTTAATATTTATTGTTTTCCAAACCATATAGTGCAAAAGACACTTATTTTTGTATTTATCTAAAAATAAACGTTAATGCTCCGAAAGAAAAGGATTTATCTCGAATTTTTGAACATGTGATCGCACACGCGACACGCACATTAAGAGAGTCAAGTCTGTACTAACACGTTGTCTCCTCTGATGATGTGCAAACCCAAGACAACTTGCTCCACTCCTTGCGTCGTGCTATAAACTCGCTCATGTGACTCGTCCAGGATTATATTGATGGTCTGATCGAAACCTTTCAACGTGCCCTTAAAGAACAAGAAATTTTAATGTTTTGACAAGTTGGGATGATAAAATTTTCAGACTATACAACTCTGTTTAAAATTGAAATCTCATAATCCGGGATGAGGAACATATATGAAATTTGTTTTTCTCAACTAGTACAAAGTGTCATACAATTGACAATCTTGACATGCAACGTGACTCTTAAATTTTTGAACAACTTGGTTTCTCACACAAAGACAAGATCAATCAGAGAATACACGTGTGTTGATCTACTTACAATAAAATTCCTGCCGTCCGACGTGATAATAGAAACCGTATCTGGAAATGTGTTCAGGAGAGAGTCGTGTGTTTATCGCATGGAATAGTTGACACTGTGTGTGAGAAGTAGTTTGTACAAAAGGATACGATTCACGTAGCTCTCCAATCCCGACGCCATTGTCAGTTGTTGCTTAAAATATATTGACTGACCGACTGACTTTTGCGGCTCCTAAACCTCATGCGCCAAATCAAAATATTGATATATATATAACCTACGGGCTTATAAACAATCACTCTCGCACGTTTGCTCATTCGATGACTTTCAAAATGCACAGACGGTTTTTCCAAGTGATGCCAAGCGTCAAAAACTTTCCAACTCGCCTAGGAACTTCTACCCACGTTGACCATTTTCATGCTCGCCGCATATCAAAACAACTGGTTAACTGGTCTACGTGACATCCCAGAGAGTACAGAAAGGCCCGAAAGACATCTCAGAAACATATGCTGTCTGAAAAAACTGACTGTTTTAATTTACTTTGCGCGGAACCTAGCGGAAAGCTAGCATTTTTATTCGTTGGGTTGGGTTCGCGTAATAGTTCACGCGCGCAAAACGTAGACATCGCGGCGCTCGCGTGCGGAAACACATGAGATAGGTCGAGACGGTCTTCTCTGTCTCTGTTACGACCGAGATATTCGAACCGCTCAATTTTAGAAGAAGATACAACTGGGGGGACGGTTTGTAAAATAAATATTTGATAAGTTGCCCGCAAAAGTAAGTATCACGCGTGCAAATAAGTAAAACTTTCAAATGACTTTTTTTATTCGCTCGAGTGAGTCTCTGATGAGTTTGGCGTTGCTTGATGTAATTTTACCGAACGTATGATTGTTTGATATGAAAAAAATTCGCGCAATAAAATTCACAGAATAATTTCCATTGTGTCGATTTTTTCGCGATCTAATTATGTCACGCAAGTTTCTCATATTTGTTCAGCGCGGTTGCATCTAAAAAAAAGTCGCGGTGTGGAAACTTCCGAGCTAAATTTGAATTTCTCTTTGCGCTATCTTCGGTTGCGCTTTAATTATTAAAACCCATAAAACCGTCAGCGGGCCAAAGGATTTACTACAACAGATCAATCTTTAGTGACGCGTGAGTAGGGGAATGCGAAAGTGCGGTTGCACAAATGCAAGAGAGAGAGAGAGAGAGGAGAGAGAGAGAGAGAGAGCGATGGAACAGATGTATATACGTGTCGCGCAAACATGGCGGTAATCCTATCAGCTGATAGCGTCCGTCAGTGGGATGACGGACCGCATTTTGGTTAATCGGGTTAGATCGTAGTACAGCAGGTTCCCCCTCTCTTTCAATTACAGATCGTCGATGACCACCACGAGTCATCGTGGTGTGTGCATTGCGTGTGCCAGCTTGCGTTACGTACTTACAAGTGTTGATACGCGGATGACGCACAAGCGACGATGCTGATGCACCTCTCGCGCACGCATCACCGCACGGGTAAAACGAGCAGCAACGTAACGCATCGTCAGCACTGACAGGTGGACACTGGGGAGAGAAGTCGCCGCGGGAAATGTCGCAAGGTAGATAGGATTTTCTCATTGCAACGCGTTTTTTTTGGAGAAATAATCGAGATTGACAAGCAACCGTAACGACGTTGGGTCGTCAACGGGAGAAGCGAACGCGAGCGAAGCGGATCCAGCCTTGCGAGCGGATCAATCTGTGATGAGCGACTCCGAACAGCAGCAATTGCACGTGCCTTATCGAGAGTACCACAGTCATCAGAACAACACCAGCCCCGCTGCCGCCACCGCTCTAGTAGTGGAGACAGATGCGCTGGTGGATCTGTCCATTGCGCCCGTCAGCAGCAGCAACAGCAGCGGTAGCAACAACAACAACAACAACAATAATAACAACAACAATCACCAGCAGCAGCAGCAGCAACTGCCGCCTTCGGCGGATCTTCTGCCCGACGTTGAGTTCATTCCAGGTCTGAGCAACGACCAAACTCTAGCCATTGATTCCTCTGGGATTGACCGGGAGAGCCAGCCTCTCCTCGGTCGCTTGGAACTCGACGTCACGTTTAACAGATTCCCAGGTAGTGAATTTCTCAGTTAAATCTCTTTTTCTTTTTATCCAATTCGAATTTTCCATTTATTTACACATTGAAAGTATATTTCACAAGTCCTATTTCTTGAATTAGTTTATGATAGAGCTGTGTATTTGTTATATATATTTTTTTTATATATAAATTCATGATTCATAGTTTTGAGAGCAGTCCAAGATTAATCGCACATCTTCTGTAATTGCAAGATTTCATGCGTGCTCATGTTGCAGATGATCCGCAGTTCTCAGAATTGGTGTGGCAAGCTGAGTGCGCGATAGACAATGGAGTTTATCCGGAAAGGATATATCAGGGATCTAGTGGCAGTTACTTCGTTAAAAATCCCGCAGGGGTAAGCCTTGTCATTAATTTCTCAAGAAAACAAGAGTGAATGAATAATCTGTTAACGTGTTTGGTTTACATCAAGTTTAGATCTTGTATATCGAGCTTGTTTTGTTATTTTATCGCAGAAAATCATAGGTGTGTTCAAACCAAAAGATGAAGAGCCTTACGGCAGGCTGAATCCGAAGTGGACGAAATGGATGCACAAGCTCTGCTGTCCCTGCTGCTTTGGCAGAAGCTGCCTGATACCAAATCAGGGATACCTGAGCGAGGCGGGCGCCAGTCTCGTCGATCGCAAACTAGGCCTGGGCATAGTCCCAAACACCCGAGTGGTGAAGCTCGTCAGCGAGGTGTTCAATTATCCGCGTCTGGATCGGCAAAAGGCACGCATGAAGCAGGCGATCATGGACCAGTTTCCTACAGTGGGCTCGCACTTCAATCGTATCGGACTGCCGCCAAAAGTCGGTTCCTTTCAGGTGTTCGTCGACGGCTACAAGGACGCCGATTACTGGCTGAGAAGGTGGGAAAACGAGCCCATGCCGGCGCGTCTGAGCCGGGATTTTCAGCTTCAGTTCGAACGCTTGGTCATTTTGGACTACATCATTAGAAATACAGACAGAGGTGCGAACGATCGGATCACTCCGTCCGTAATAACGTCATTAGGACTGTTTCTCATTTTGTCTCGCGTTTAGGTAACGACAACTGGCTGATCAAGTACGACACCAGCGTCAACAAGAACGGAACGGAGCAGGGCGAGGTGAAAATCGCGGCGATAGACAACGGTCTAGCCTTTCCGTTCAAACATCCGGACTCTTGGCGGGCGTACCCGTACCATTGGGCGTGGTTGACTCAGGCGAAGCAGCCGTTCAGCGAAGCCACGCGGGAACTGGTTTTGCCGCAGCTGTCGGATCAGAACTTCGTGCAAGATCTCTGCGACGACTTGTATCAATTATTCAAAGTAGGCCACAAATGTTTTGCCCGAAGAGAACGATCGTTACGCGTCGGTATCGCTCGTTACGATAAACGTAATTTCCATATTCTATTTTTGTAGCAAGATAAGGGCTTCGACCGGCACCACTTCGATAGGCAAATGAGCGTAATGCGCGGCCAGATTTTAAACTTGCAACAGGCTTTGAAAGACGCCAAGAGCCCGGTGCAATTGGTACAAATGCCGGCAGTAATTGTGGAAAAGTATGTATTTTTATTTATGTTTCCATTAAAACAATAATGTGAGACGAGTTGAAAAACGCACAAGAAACGTTTTGTCACTTAAGAGGCATTGAAGCGTGTTGTAAAAAAAAAAACACGCAGTTAACTGTAGTTTCAATCAATTTATTTAACCGTATCTGAAGTTTGTTTTTTAAAGTGTGATATCACATTGTTGACAAATGGGAATATATTTGACACACGACAACGTTTTTATCTTTTCAGGGCCAAAGGAAACGGCGCGCCAAGGTTGTTTTCGTTCTCCGATACGTTCACTCAGCGCTTCCAGAACAAGAGTCCGTTCTTTTCCTGGTGTTGAGACAAAGACAAAGACGCGCGTTTCGCACATTCTTCACGGGTGTGCTCTCGCGAAAATCCAGTGAGAGATGTCACAGTGCCGCGCGCCACTCACACACACACACACACACACACACACACACACACACACACACACACACACACACACACACACACACAGACGAATGATGTTACAATTATTTTTCTAAGTTCCGATCCTAGATTTTTCTACCTCCTTCTTAAGTTTTTCAATCTCTGCTGTGTGACCGTTGTCGGATCGGAGATAAAGGGGAAGCGATCGATTCTCTTTTTAGGCTGTCCTGTATATTATTTATAATCTCTCCCTCTCAATTGGGATATAAGATATATTCGTACATCTATATTGTATACAGTAAATATATATAATAACGTTAAAACAGATTTTCTTTTCTAGCGCGCTTAATGTAACACGGAACGAGTGTAGGAAAAAAAAAAAAAAGAAACACCAGAGAAAAACACGCGCGATGTAACCCAGGTTTACACAAAGCTCTGAACATGTTCTCCCGTCTTCCACACGCATGTCATGCATGTTCGTAGCTCGTGGTTAGACAAGAAAAGAAGAATGTATAAATGAGGAAAACTTATAGAGAATACGATGTCGGTGTCTCGTTCCGCCCTGCTTGGAAGAGTCAGAGAGAGAGAGAGAGAGAGACGAATATCCCGTGTTTGTGCGTTCGAGCACACAGTGGGATGTTCTCTCGTCTTTTTTTTTTTTTCTCGCGGGAATAGAACGTCGGCCGATTCACTTCCGACTAGAGATGTGTCGATTGTTAAGATTACTTGAAAAGTACCAAATGAGGAAAAGTTTTTTAAGTTGATTAACTGTGATTATTTTTCCGATGTCGCACACACATGTCGCGTCTGTCACATAACATAATTGTATAACGAAAGAGAAATTCCCGCGTAGTTGTAAAAAAAAAACTATAGCCGAGGCTAATTATTAAGTACAAAAAAAAAAAAAAGAAAACAATGAAACTTCTACGGAAACACGTAGACAAAAAAAAAATAGAGTTTCTAGTGCAATTTTTACGAAATTGTATAATTCTTGCCCGCATTCTCTCCCGCTTACGTTTATCGATAACGCACGCCGTACCGTCGTGGAGACTACACGTGATCCCTCTGTTTCGACAATCGTGAAGCTAGTCACGCAATTGCGTCACGGATGTGTTGCATCAGATTTTCGAGATGCGTTTTTAATTAACCGCCATATGATATTTTTTATGTATTTTGTGTTTATTTACGATAAATACTTATATATATATATATTTGCAGAACGATATTGACGCACTTTTGTGCGCACCGTGATCTAAAATAAGAAAGTCCGTGGAATTGCGAGATGGAGATCGTCGAGACTTGTGCGAAGAGGAAGACCTCGTCGTGCACGAAAACGATAACTAAATGTCCGTGCAAGATGAAAGTAATTTTCGCTCCGCAATATTTTTGTCGATATTGGTTTTGATTCATCCGGACGGCACGTTTCTGAAAGACGATTTGAAAATGTCTGTTTTTAAAAATGACTTTTGATCTCTCTCTCTGTGCTGTCTGGGATGATCTTAACACAGAGGTTGTGCAAATTATTAACAGAAATTAGTAACACGCTTATTTCTTCGACTACAAAATATCTAATTGTAACATGTCAATCGTATAGATTAATTATAATAATTATTAAATTAATTACAAATTATAAACGTAACTGATAACACGACGCGATGATTGAAATACTCGTGCGCGCGATGAAGTACACGAAGAGATACGTGCAACCTCCGCGTCCGAAGTCCTTCGCGCCGGAACGACTGTACAGATCCCCGTCGAAGAAACTCGATAGCAACACCACGTATTACATGTCGTATCTGAGTGTGGATCCTGCGACGGCGCGTCACGTGCGATCGCAACCGATTCGACCCGTCCACGCTCTCGAGAAAAGCAGCGGCAAATTTTTCGACGACACGACAACCAAGTTATCGTACAGACCCGTATGGGGGGTGGTGAAGCCGGAACCGATTGTACCGAAGTACAGGTAAGAGAAAGCGACGGTCCAAGATTCGTTCTTGGATTTGTTCAATTAAAAACATGCGGATATTCAAATCAAAAAGCCCGGACCACGTTGTGGAGTAAGTTGACATCAAAGATTATTGATTGTCGTGTGTGAGATCGATGACAGGAAAAGGTCCGATGGAAAACTTAACGACAGTCCGCCACGATTACGTGGCGAGACACGTCGAGAGACCGGGGTTGATCGTGCCCTGCGGAAGCATTCGCACCAGCTCGGCCCCGCTAGAGGACAAAACGATGGCGAGAATGTCCTACATGGCTCCGGGGCCTGTTAAACCCGTGATCAGTTTCAAACCTGTGCTCAAGTATTGCCCGCCGAGCCAGCCTCTTCCCAAAGAGACGACGCAGAAGCTGAGCTACCAGCCCTTCGTCGTTCGCAAGAAAGAATTTTATCCTTGGACGCAAAAGCCGGTGTACAAGTACGTTCATGCGTTCAAGCAAATCGCGAAACTTAAATGCACGAAAAAAAATGATGTTGGACCATCAGTTTAATCGAAATGTCCTGTTGATCAATATTATTGAACTAGCAGATGGTTGCTTTAAATATTAAAAGAATCTAGATATTATTTATTTAAAAAATTTAGATATAAAATTACTCGCGTATTTAATTGAACTATTTATTCTTGTGGCAACCCGTGACTTTAATTGAAACAACTCTATTTTTTTTCGTGTACGGATTGAAAAAACAATTTCAAACGAAACTCGCGAGAGAAAACTTTGTAAGATTGTTTTTTGTTCCGAAGACCACCGAAGACCGCGATGTGCGACAAGACCATTTACTCCGAGAGCTATCTGGAGAACTACGCGGTTTCCGTGGAGAAACCTTGCGTTCCGAAGGCGACACAGGTGTTCCCTTACGGCGCGGAATTCGCGGACAAAACCGTCTACAAAGAGAGTTATCTGCCGGGCGAAGCCGAGCGCGTGATACCGTTCATTCCGTCGAGCAGTATATCCATACCCGACATGAAGATGTCCGCCGACACTACCACCAAGGTGATTTGTCTACGGTGTTTCCCCTCCTAATAAGATCGTTTATTGCCTTTGCCTCTCTCCCGTCATCGCGGAAGAAAATAGCTGACAGGTCACTATCGTAACAGTTGACAGGTTTACAGGCCATTTGGTATCCGACCCTTTGCATCTATAATAGAGTAGAGAAGGTACAGGGAGGAAATTCTATAGCAAAAAATCACATTTCACTGTCTCGCGTTATTTTTGCAATTTAAGTTGCAGCGCGTTTAAAATTACTTTAATACTTTTTGTATTTTTTTAAATTTTATATAACAAATATTCAATCAAACGGCTCTATTAGAAATTAAATCAAGAATTAGGACTTTGAGAGCCAAACTCCGGACGTGCAAAAAACTTTTTTTAACGTGAAGATTAATGCACGCTGAAGAATAATAGAAAATTAATAGAATATGTAATAGAATAATAAGACATCAGTAGAAAATTCAAATTGAATGACAATTCTAGAATATTTTAAATTTTATAAGAGGATTAAATAAATGATTCATGTATATACGTGATGCAAAGTGGCATCTTGTATGAATTTTAGAATTGTTGTTTGAATTTTCTGTGTGTTAAATTATAATCTCCAAGTCTTGATTTAGTTTATTAATATAAATTTTATTTAGTTTATTAATATAAATTTTACTTATTTAATTCCTGTACATTTGTTATCGTACAATCTATATAAGCTCCGAACTTCGCCTTAGAGAAACGCCACGTGTTATCGCGCACATTAACATTTTGCAGCTGAGTTACCAACAAGTCTGGGCGGAGAGAAGAAAACCGATCGTGCCAGTGCGCGTCAGACATCTATTAGGAACCGGTAAAATGCAGTCGGAAACGACGACTCGTTGTGAATACGCGGCGAAGGTTACAACACCTCCGGTTGTCATCATTCCCTGCGATAATATCCGCACGGCGGACGTGCCGTTGGAGAGTGCCACGACCACCGGGCTGTCCTATATGAAACCCGACGCGATAAAACCTGTTCGCAGTTACAAACCCGTTATGCAATACTGCAGGTGACGAGAAAGAGATACACATACACACACGCGCGCGCGTGTGTGTGTGACATGAAAAGTCAAATAGTACAAAGTTTTTAAACGACGTATAGAAGGAAACATTTATACAGAATTTTTTTCTTTCTTTGCATTTGAAACGTCTTGGAAATATTCCCGGCCAACACGGTTGCGTTCGAGTTTAATCGATATCGAGTTTGTAATTTGATCGCGTGTTTCTTTCCTTTAGGCCGGAAGCCAAGATCGATTCCGAAACCGTAAATAAATTGTCGTATCAGACGTGGACGGTCAGACCTAGAGAGAAGCTCCCGTGGGCTCGAGAGAGCAAGTATCGGCCCCCGGAACAGCCGATGGCCGGCGACACGGTCTATCACTTGAGTTATCCCGCGCCGGGTCATTACGTGGAGGAAGAATCGGACTGTCCTTGTCCGAACGAGGAGGAATGGGATAATGTTTCGGCAAAAGCAATGTTCGAAACGTGTTTAAATTGAAAGATTGTCACTTCGACAACTCGAAAATTCTTCCAAAAGCAGAAACTCTGTTGAGCCGAATAAAAATTTTATCGATTCAAAAAGTTCTTCATGTTAACTTTAACTCTTTCGAATACAAGATGCAAAAGAGAAAAATTATAAAATGAAATCAAAAGAAATACATCGAGAAATTACCTCTTCTGCTCTCATCGAGATTTCGAATACTTGTTACGGAAATTTGTTACGGGAGTAAAGAAAAAGAAGACAACAACATTGATGTGCAATGTATTGATTTATAACATACTTTATTGCGCGTAAACATGCGTGTTTTTGTATTATCCTACACTTATACAATAGTATGTTACATTAAGAATAATGAAAACTACATATAATAAGTGCCTCCGACTTATTCAATAATAAAATAAACTCTAGTATATTCATTAAAAAGACGGAATACACAGTGTCAAGTAATATACTTATATATATATATAAGCAATATATATATATGTGTGTATATATGTATATGTATACGTATACAACGATAAATTGCGATAAAGTTGTCACGTAAGACTATTTGCAATAAGTTTGCACACATGCATATATATATATATATATATGTATATTTAACAAATTGACTTGTTTTCTTTTTAAATATGTATAAGAAAGACGCACGTACGAGGGGGAGGGAATGGAGCATTATAGTAATCGTTAATCTACTAGCACATGAAAAATATAATACTAAATTCCTCTCGTTCTCATTAAATGATATTTCTTTCATTCGTTTTTCTACAAACCACCCACAACTTCTTCAAAATAATTGCAATGCAATAATAATAATAATAATAATATATTAATGAATATATTTTCATTAATATATTATGAATATATACTTTTATATGTATGAATTACATATATATTTATATATTAATATACGCATACATGTATATATATAATATATTAATGTATATATATATATATATAATAAAAAAAGTTCATTAATGCGTGTGCATACGACGATATATCAATGAATAAAAAACCATCATGCTTTTTTAATATCATTAAGTAAACACTGAAAAAAAAAAACATTACTACTTAGAAAAATTATGGCTCTTGTTGCACCTCTAGAAAGACTCTGTTTTTTTTTCGCATATAAATCTCGAAGAAAAAAAGAGTTAAAGACTTAAAAATCATTAAAAACCTATATAATAAGGCACTTATTCTATCGCGTTGCATGTAATTGTACATATATGTATATGGTGTGTGAGCGCATACACCAGCACACACGCGCAATCACTTTCCATTTCTCTTTCTTTAATATCGTTTTGAATTTATACCGCGTGCCTTATTTAATATATCTATGTGTGTGTGTATACATGTATGTATATTAAACACACATTAATTGCCAATTCCCGCAACAATTTGCTCTTGTATCGAACTTATAGCTGAGCACCACGATTGGACGCTTACTTTCGTTTTTTTTCTTTTAATTTCGCGTTTATTTTATTTGAGATCATGTTCTTATTCAACTCGAATATCACTCAACAAAACGCATAACTAAAACAAAAAATAAAAATTCCTTTCCAGAACGCGTTTTTTTTCCACAAAATGAATCGACCGAGCTAAACAATCGCGTAGGAGATGATGTGTGTGTGAGATGATTGTCTATTTTCGTAATATTGTACTTTTCAAAACACTTCTCTGCTATTCAAAATCTTTCTAGCGCATTTCTCTCTTGTTGTCTCGCAATTCGGATATGCTTAAAAGTTACATTTGTAAGTTTGCTAAGTTACAACAACACTTCATCTTCTTATAAAAAAAAAATCCCCTGAAAATTATATAAATATCCATATACATAATAATAAAGATATACTTTGTGACAGATTTAAAAAAACAAAATAGTTCATTAAAAACTGGATTTAAAGTTTTTCGTTTCTAAAACTCTACACATTATTTAACAAAAATAATTACTATGTAATCTTTATATATATCATGCTAAAAAATATATATATATATGTATATATAGATATTTATGTATACTTCTCGTAATAGTTTTTAATTAAATCTTTAACTACTAACCGTGCAACGTGGGTCTTACGTGTTTACGCGCAATTCTTTACAATTACACGTGTACTTTCTTAGTATCTCGTTATAATATTCAACTATAAGCTTTTTTGTACCATATTTTGTGTGTATCTTACAAGAACTTATGTGCTAAAATCGATAAATGTTATAAAAAAAAAAAAAAAAAAAAACGAAACGAGTGACATATTACTTAAAGAACTTAAAAAAAAAGAAGAACAAGAATTCGATATTTAATATTGCATTAATCCAACTATGGCAAAGAAGTAATATTTGGTTGCACACTAGAGACAGACAAAACTTCCCACGCGAGAGGTTTTTATTCTCACAAAAAAAAACGCATAGAAAGCTCTTCCTCGCCTTCGAACAATTTTTTTTTTTTTCAAAAATCACAAATGTCGATCACAAGAAAGCACTTACAAATATGATAATGCATTTCACGCAAAAGTCACACGCGCGAAATCGCCATCAAGCTTTTTAGAATGCTCCTTTCCCCACGTAATAATTTCGCTTATAACCAACACTTTTACATGTGTGTATATATATATATATATACTGTCCTTTAGACAAGTGATAATACGTGTGTCTTCTTACATGTGTGTGTCGCAATACAATACATATTACTTATCCCTCCCCCTCTCGTATAATATATAATTTATACACATATTGCGCGCGTCCATGTTTGATATACATATTATTATGAATGAAAAAAGAAAATCGAAAAGAGATGGTCATGCATCTATTTGGCATACCTATTGCATTTTGTTGTACGAGGCCATTAAGTCAAGGCTGAAATTGTCGAGGTTGAGGGTGATCGAGGAATCGTCGATCAATTCATTGTTGGCCATCAGTACGTAGTCCACGTCCGAACTTGGTTGTCCGACAGCTGGCTGGCCAAGACCCGGCGTGTAGCTACCACAGATCAAAACACAACCCCAATCACTGGCAATGCTCGGCAAAATTAATTAACGCAAGCTCAGATCTTTCATACATCCTTCCTTCGCATTCTTTAGTTTTGTTCTTTTTTTTTTTTTTTTTAAATCCAAAAAAAGGGGAATCGTCTTGCTTTCGTATTTTTTGTTTCTTTTTCTTTTAGGTGACCGATTATTATAGCCGGAATAGAGCCGGTACAACACGGCAGAGCCAAGAGTAGCTTCCGCAAGAGGAGGTACGAATGACAACCACAAGAGCCCCATCCGAAATCAATTTCGTAGATCGGTCACTTGTCGTTTTTTTTCTTTTTTTTTTTTTACAAGAAGTTACAGTTGCGAATTGGTGTTTCTCGTTTTGTTTAATTTTTTTGCCATCGATTTTTTATTCTGCATCGCACGGATAAAAACAAAACGGCAATATAGAACGCGAACAAACGACGTTACTTAAATTGCCAGCTGTGAGTGATTGGAGCTGCGTTTCGCAGGGTGGTATCGGACTTTTGATTGTGGTTGTACCGGCTTGCTCTTTTTTTTTTTTTTTTTTTTTTTTTTTTTATTTTCCTTTTTCTTACAAACACACGTCTTACGTACTAACATGTCTCTAGTCTATGCATCATTTGAAAAATGTCTCGGCACACGCAAATGTTTACGCTCTTGTTTGTCGCACAACGATATTTTAAAAAAACACACGCAAATACTTGATCAAACTAGAAAAGCTGTATCAAAGCCTAAAAAATTAAGCCGTCGCGTTAGAAAAAGTCGTACAAAATACTTGGCAGTCGAGAAATCGGTTAATCACACGCTAAATTTCTCATCGAGATGTATTGAGGAAAAAAAAAAGAACAAACGTCGAGTTTTTTTCTTCATGTGTGGTCCACGTACAAAAATTTGTATCGATAACACAAGCGGATTTGCCAAGGCAAAAAGTGTATGCGATCGTACGTTTTTCTAAAGTCGATTCGCGGAATTCGAGCTCTTTTTCCGAGCGTTACGCAACACAGTTATATTTCCGCGCGTAATGTAAAGCAAATGCTAAAAACTGAAGTAGCAAACTCGAATTATTAAAGAGAGATCAAAGAGTTTGTATAATACTAGTAAAAGTTAGCTTAAACGTACTAGTCACAATAAAGCTACAAAAGTGCGCGTGTATTAGAGCGGAGCTCGGTAAAGGAACCGCGTGAAAACCACAGAAGACGCATCGGCTACTCGTCTTTTAATTAGGTCCAGTTTCTCATATTACGTGAAAACGGACACAAGTATCTCGTTCCCGAGCTCTGACAGAAAAGGCACTTACACTTAAAATAATATTACGTGATCCCCAGTCTCTTTTTTTTTTATTAAGACTGAAGTTCACGAGCACTCTCTCTGCATCATCGATATGTTTAATACTCAGTAACACAACGGCCGTGTTCAGCAGAGAACCGACGAGCGCTTGACGGGAGCGCTTTGCGATTACTGCCTGTCGTTGGCACGTGCTTTCAAGTTACAGTCGCGTTAGATCTAGAGGCCGCATCACAGACAACAAAGCGCAAAGCGTTTGAATTCTTCGCCGAACGCGGCCAATGTTCTCTACAACTGACCTTACACAATAGCAGACAGACGGAGGAGTTGCTACATATACTTGCCGAAGATACCGACAATAAATATACGTGTCATGATAAGATACATGCTGGAGAAACGCGCGTTTCGAAAAAGTTAAAATAGAGTTGTGAGTGGCAACTGATAGTTTTCAGTCAGTCGAACAACATCGGCACTCATATACGCTTTTAGATTTTAATTAGAAGATAAAGCGGTTTAATCTTTTTTTTTTTTCGGAAATTCTATATATTAAGCCGATATCAGCAGAGCTGTCAAGGCGTGATTTATCCATCATCAAGTTCTATCACACACATTTAGATAATATTCTTTCATATAATCTTCCGCATTGACGCGGAAAGGTAACGATTAATATTTACTTAAGATCATATAGAAGCAACACACATTGATGAGGTAAATGTCCCAATAACCGGATATTCGTTAAATAAATAATTCTTAGCTGTGTAAATATTAATCTCAACAATTCTCTCAATGTAGTTTTATGTGGTTTTTAACTCTTTTGCTACGGCATTATAAGAAAGACGTTGTACACGGCTTTCAATGCTAGATAAAAAAAAAAGAGTCACTACCGTCGTAGCGAAAAGATTAAGACACATGTTTATTCATTAGTTTCTAACTTTACGTAAAAACTTATACTTTGAAACAGGATAATGAGGCAGGACTCCGTTTTTGTCTCTCACAAGCTCATTTAATTGTTACAGATAAACTTTGTTATAATTATTTAAGTGTCCGGTCGTTGGGACATTCACCCTACGCATAACCAAATTTTTTCCTCTGAAATAAACAATGATTTAAGCATTGCACAGATAACATCCACGGATAACTCAATATCGTCTAAGACGTACATGCAATATCATTTCTCTTTATAAAAAATATTAATTAAATTAATTAATAGATAATTTATCATCTACTACTTTTGGTACTCACTTTTCTTTCTGTCTACTAACTCATTAAAAACTAAAGTAATATAATATATAAATTCGTTTACTTACAAAAAGTAATCATTCTTTATCATTAATACTATTAAACGTCGTCTTCGCAAAATCCATTGTCAAAAGATGCGTATAAAAAAAATGTTTTTTTCTTTTTTTTTTTTTTCTTACAAAGTTGTAGAAATGCTTTCGCTCTTCCATTCCGTTCTTTTCACTCCTTCGTTCTTTCACTCTATTTTCTTACAGAGATTTATCTTACAGAGATTTTTTATCTATAAAAATGATAAAATACAAAATATTAAAAAAAATTTATACGATTGATAAAAAAAAAACACATACTTACTCAAATACATTTCGAAAACAAACGTTTGTAATAAATTTAATTAGCAAAACCTCTATAGAAATTTGTTAACGATTAGCTGGAACGCTTAGAAAGTACTTTAGAAATCAAAATCAAGTGGATACAATTTCTCTTTCTGATCTGGCTAAGATAAATGTCCAAAAAGATCACCAAACATGCTAATTTTTGTCTTGTTTTTTTTTTTTGTTTTACCGAAAATGTTTTCGAAAGACAAAGTATTTTACTCTGTTTTCAGGAACTATGTTCTGCAACAGTTCTAGCTGAATTAAATTCTAAAAAAACTGTATTGTCGAATTATCGTGCAGCATGCTTGTTAAAATTTTGTTCAATCCTGTTACCCTACCTGTTTTTCATAATAATACGATATGTTCGTTACGTATAGGATGTTTGCTAAGTCACAGATAATGCGAGAGGAGAAACTCTTTCTCGAAAATAATATCGGTTTTGTTTTGTTTTTTTTTTTCGATGCTTGTGCGGAGTTCGAGAAAACGCAAATTTTGTCAACAAACAATCACTGTTCCAAATTCGTTCACGAAATACCGCACAATTCTCTCTTGTCTTCTGCGTGATTCAGCATACATCCCTCGCCTGTAGAGAGTTTGAGATTCATTTCTTACATCGTTATGATTAAGATAACGGAAAAGTATACAAAGTACCAAATACAAGGGCATTTCTGGAGAGCGGAATAGCTTGTCGCGCGATTCAATTAATGAAAATATCGAGTCAAGATTGTCGATAGTTTAGATTATTTAAAGGGACTGACCTCGATGCCACGGACGGCGTGTCGCGCGTCGCCGAAGGATCCGGGCTGTGCGCTTGAAACATGGTTTGAGGCGTCGCGGGGTAGCTGCCGCCCGGTCCACCCTGGCCCAAACCCACTATGGACGAGTGCGACGGAGTTTGGTTACCGAGTCCGGGAGCGCTCCATCCTGGCACGTGCGTCACCAATAGAGGTTTGACGTATCCATTCGCTGACGTATTTTGGTTGTCTGCGGAAAAATAAATTCAGATCACGATATTGGATCAATCAGTCGCGACAGCTGAAGCTTCGCGCGAAAATGATACCGTTGTACGGCGTGTAATATTTGGTGAAAGCCTGAGACTTTGATATATCTGGATACAAGTACACCAAGTGCTGCAGATCAGCCAGACGGTCGGCCAGACTGCGAATAGCAAAGTCCTTGCTCGTGAACGGCAACAGCATGAAGATCTGGTCGGGTTGCTCTGTGATAAAGCGAAATTAATGCAGTTTTTTATGTTCAACTTGTACTAGATACGTTTGGTTTGTTTTTTTTTCTTTTTACTATACCTCCAACCCAGGCGATAGTGATGCCGCCAAGCTCAGAGTCAGAAAATCGCATCAAGAAAGTACCGGGCGCATTGTTCATCAACATCTCTTCTGCTTGCTTCTTCCGTATGAATCCAAGAATAAATCCCTCGTTCCAAGGGCCTTTCAGATGCTCTCTAGTCAGTTTCATCACGGCGTAGAACCATTCCCAGAAGGTGAAGTTTCTCTCGGGCAACGGTTCCTTGCAGAACTGAGCCCAGCTTAGCATCATGTTCGAGTAATCGTGCGTAGGTGAGTTCCCGGTGTGACGGAACGCTTTTTCGGCGAGAAACCGCAGGTTATCTTCGGTCAGGGAGCGCCCGGTCGCGTAATGAAATTTCATGTTCAACGCCTCGGCCACTTGACTCCAGGGCACCTTGTCCGGCACCGTAAACGGGGTTCTGCCGGGTTCGGCGAAGGCGTTGTCCCAGGTGACTGTGGCCCAGGCGTGCGGTTCCTGATTACCGTGCACGATCACGACCACAGGTAAGCTCAATGTCCAAACAGCAAATACTAATTCACCACCGCCGACGCTGAAGTTTGACTGGAAGAGCAGCGAAAATTTCTCGTCCATCACGGACTCCGTGCCTTTCTTCTCCGCCCGTTTGATCTTCTTCAACTGCATGTTACGAAAACTCACTGCCAGTTGTTTCGTCGACTGTAAAGGTAAATTGCAACACATGAAAGTATGAAAATGAATTCAACTCACGCATTTCTATTCTTACGTTTGTCTACTAGTTTATGAATCTGTCGTTTCACAAATAAATAATAAATAAATAAATGCTAAATAAATAAATAATAAATAAATAATAAATGAATAAAATCACTTTCTTTTTTTGTTTGACGTTGTTGTACCTGATGGTACTCCATGGTTCCGGTGTTGTTTAAAATCTCGCCGCTAGCCTGCTCTTTGGACAGACTCTCATTCTTCAGCAAGCAGTTGGCCTGATGTTCGCTGATTATGCTGACTTTAACCTGCGGCGGCGTCATGTGCACGTTCAGTTTCCCGCCGACGAGAAGACGAACCGTGCTCGTGAAACGTGTGTTGGTTTTCATTACTTGCGGCGGTTGTTTCTCGATGATAAAGGTACTCGTGACCAACGAACTCAAGAGCGAGGTAATGTGATTGTTCAAAGGCATAAAAGTCTCTCTCATCACAGGCCTGTCGACCGAAAATCTGATTCTCAAACGTTCCGCTTCTTTGATTTGAGACCGAGTGCTCCAGATGAGCTCTGCGAGCCATTCGCACCACTCCTGAATAGTATCCAAAAGATGAGGGGCGAAAGAAGCGCCGTTACCCGACAATTGCTGATCTCTCTTCCATCTAAGCAAAACATCCCGATTATTATCCCGTTCCGAGAACGGAATCTGCATTAATTTTTTGCGCGCGATAGTTACCTGATAAGTTCGTCATCGAGGATCCTCGATTGCAAGGTATGAAGTCTGTCAATCGTGTCTCGCAATTTCTCGAACAGTTGCAGACACATTTGAACTATACTGGCTAGTTTACTTTGCAACACACTCTCCAATTGTTCTTTTTGCCTATAGAAAAGGTCATCATCAATCAAGTTAACATACAAGATACAACACTATTCTACGTGACAAACTGTATCGTCCATTACTTTCTAAACTTCTTTTCCTGTTCCATTGCCTGCGGATTCTGCGGATTCAGCTGCGTGCTTATTTGTTGGAGCACGGCGTTCGTCTTCGTGCAATCGTGATAGTGAATGGTGAAGGATTCCATTTCCTGATCGAGATTCCGCACCTCCGTCCCGTTCTCGTACACCCTCGTCTTCAGAAATTCGATCTGGTGGTCTATTTCCGCGTTCACGTCGCCCAGCACAAAATTGAGCTTGTTGTTACATATAAACAGATCGTTCATTATTTGAGAATTTTGAGTGGCCTGCGCAACAAATTTCATATCGTGCACCAAGCAATGTCTGATTATCTTGAACAATGTCACCGGATTGTGACTGTATTTTTCCTGTAAAACACGACGACAACAATTTATCATTATCTAATTATTTCAATTCGATTAAGACGCGAAACGGACGTAAGGCGGACGTAAATGTGCAACTTACGCGAAATCTGTCAGCAGTCTCTTTCAGCTTCATTCTTGTTATGAACATGTCTTGATTGGTCATTAGAGAGGACGCTTTTGCTTCCAACTCTTGCAAAAGACTCGTAAACAGATTATTCAAAATAGGCTCGTTTTGCGGATTTTCTATCTCCATGTCATTGCTAAAATATTGAGATCTACGTGACGTTGATAAATAAAATAAATATTAGTTAATTTGTGCCGAGTAAAATAATACGTATCACAATAATATAATATATATATAATTGTGTTATATAATTATATTATAATTATATTATTATACACATGAGTTTTTATAAAATATATCGTTATTTTTTAGTTAACGTATTTAGTTAACGTATTAGTAATTGTACAGCGTGTGTAATTAGTCAAGTTTTGAAAACTTTCTAATAATGCGTCGAATTAAAAAAGAGAAAAACAGACTTGGAATTTTATACACGTGCTGTACTTACATCCTTTCTTCTAGCCATTTTGCGAGGAAGTGTCTCACTTCGATCGGAAAATGTTCGCCGTACGCGGAACGCACTTCTTGAAGTACTTCGGGTGGCAAATGCTGTGCTCTCGCCCACAGCGCCATTTCTTCAAGTACTTGACACTCTGACACTGTGACACTCGATTTTAACCTGAGCAAACAAAATCGACCCATAAGACAACTGATCCTTCTATTCTATCCTTGAGAAAAAAATCAACACGTGATACATACAAAATATTACAACGGGTAAATTAGCTCGTGAGAAAATGAAGCAGGATATTGGAGCAGGCACGGACGTATTGTGTGATTTATTGAATATAGAAAACTAAAAACACTTTGATCTCTTCATTTGGATCTTCCTCAGTGTTCTATTTTTTATATTCAATAAATCACACACACGTACGTCTGTGAATTCTGGCTCGCAAACTGTCTCAATAATCTGTTCCAATATATTATAATTGTAATATATTCACAGTTAAACATGGTGTATCAATATAGATTGATGTTTGCTCAATTATTTGATTGGAAATCCTTAGATCCATTTCCACACAAGAGAAATTACTGATCTCTGTGATATCGCGCAAGATTCTCAAAAGCGTTTCTTGCTTACACAAACAAGAAAACAAAAGCACATGTTTTCTTTTTTAGATGAAATTGCTCGTGAACAGATGACCAGTCTAGTGAGATTCAAATTTTGTTTTCTTTTCAACATTTTATTCGGTTTTACGTCTCGAACAATGACCGTCTGAATTTGTTTATCATTGTTCTGATGTGCAGTTTATTGTAATTTCTTATTCACCGGAGGAAGTCCGGCTCAAGGACTTCGAAAAGAACGTCTGATCAAGTTGTACTTAAATCATTTTTACAAATCAACATCCAGGCCCTTTTTACTCTTTTTTTTTTTTTATTTAAATAGAATTAAATGCACGTCTCGAAATAAGATTCTCAACAATTTGCTTTCACAGTGTTTTGTAAAATTTCTGAAGACTATATTCGACTGGATATATTTTGAAGACTATATTACTTGGGACCGCGCGTATCATTTGTCAAATGTGGCATCACTTCAAGGGATATTCTTGAAAAATGTCAAAAAAAGACCGTTATGTTGCATTGTTATGTTGCGACCGTTATGTTGCACCAACTACCTGCTTGCAAAAACTACGGAAAACTTGTCAAAATCCCTGAAGAATGATACTTTACATTTCTTTTCTTTACAAGAAATCGCCGCAGGTCATTATGATCCCAAGCTGCGGACAAGCGAGAGACCCTTGAGGAACCCTGCCCGCGCGAAAAGTTGAACGTTTCTCGAAATGTAGAATCCCTTCAAATAGTTTTTTTGCACTTTGCAACCCTGAGGTCGTTATACAATTCAGGTAATCCGATGTGGTTTTCACTAACATAACACGAGAACCAACCGCGTGAAACCGTGCGTGTGAAAAAAGTAACGCGCGCGGCGGGTAACAATTCGAGGAATTTTGCCGCCAGCTTATGCGCTTGTACATGTGAATCATGTCGCTGAGATAAAACGAAACGGTGTGCCACCTTACATACATTATTAACGGCGAGGCAGAAGCTTGGCTCGCGCTTCTCCCGAGCGCTAATGAGTCAGGCGTTGCTCCGGATTGATAAATGAAAATGAAAACAAGATCAGAAACGCGCGCAATCTCCTGATGAAACTCGGCGCGCCGAAAGCGAAAGCACGCGCGCTATCAAT
>QVNZ01005747.1:0-11677 GCA_014825645.1 Pseudomyrmex dendroicus | reverse complement strand
CCGCGAAAGCATCAAATATCAGATCAATAATTATTGTTTATCTAAAATTCTCAACATTGCCGCGAGACACAAGATCCTCCCGCCTGTTTGAAAACACGAAGCGCGCCAAAAGAAAACCGATATACACATAAAACCTTCTCTACCTTACACGTTACTGGAAGAATACATTCACACTTCTGTGGTGCGACTATAAGGACCGGATTCTTCAGATTGTGACGACTTTCGCTCTCGTTTGGCGAAGAGACCCCCTAAAAAAGACGGCTGTTGAGCCAGTCCCTTACCACCAGCACCAGGGATCGTGGCTCCTGAGTGAACAGGATGAACTTGTCCAGGGTGTTTAATGCCTTGGCTCATTGAGCTGGCGGAAGTAGATTGAAATGAAATAGACATACCGCTATCGAGAGAACCCACGCTTCCCCGACGCTGCGGCTTCTCACCGGCAACTAAACGCACATACAAAGAATCTATCATACACATATTTTGTCTACTCGACGTTGATGCGACTATGTAAATCTACTTACACTGCTCGTGTATATCCAGAAGGGAATTGCTAAGGGCGGAACGTTTCAATTGCGTGTCGACGTCGACCGTCTCTGCTCTGTCGGAACAAGTTCCGGGGCAAGGGCATATCTCCACATCGGCAACTCCGGAATCTCTATTTTCCGCGCCGCCTCGCGCGCCCCTGCTGCTCTTTTGCCTCTCCAGTTCGGTTTCGATGCGCAGAGTTTCCATCTCATCCATCTCGCTTATCGACTCTCTGAGGTCTTCCACGAATTTACACCTGTCGTGCTCGTTTCGAGCGTTAAATGTGACTAGAACCTTTCCGTCGACACGCTGCGAGAGTCTTATGCCATATGGATAATCTAACGAGAAAGAGACAAAAACGATATAAGTTACATTTGTTAACGTTTAAATCACTAAGAATATACACTTGTTAAAACTTACGAGGAACCTCAAACAGAGTGACTATCATGCCGCAAAGCGGGAAACTCTGCCTGAAAGTGTAAGTTACGCTGTTCTTCTTCTTGCTCAAAATCTTCGTAACAACGAGCAAGTCGTTGAAGAGGAACACCTCCCGCTGATGAACACCAGGTCTCTCTTTTTTGTGAATATCCGGTATCTCGTAGAGTCTGCAATAACATACTAATCTTCTATGCGGCAGCGCCATATTTGGCTTCTTTCCAACAATTGTCGCCTGGACCTTCATTACTTGCGACACGTGATCGGAACCCGGTTTGAATTCGTTATCCTTCACTCGTTCGTAAATGCCAACTAGAATGTCTCTGTCTATGTCGCCGCAATCATCAATTCCTCGGAGATTCTTTATGAAATCTTCGAGTCTCATTCTGCGTTCGGGTTTCAAGTTCGGCGTGTGCAAGTCCGTGTTGAGCATGATGATAGCGAAGGCCAGAACGAAAACAGTATCCGCTGACCGTAGCCTCGACACCACATCCGGATTGCACTGACAGTAACGTTGACTGAACACTTCCATCAACCGTTCGATCTTTTGCGCTTCGCCGGGCATCCTGAAGTAGGCTTGAAACTTTCGCAAAGCGACATCCACTTGCATCCCGGAGAGATCCAACTCATGGGAGAAACATCTATCAAATTAAAAAAATAAACATTTACAAATAAAATAATGTAAATTTGATGATTGTAACAGTGTTACTAATTTAGATGTCATGTCAAATCACTCACTCGAGCACTGCCATATTGAAAGTGTTCTGCAAATTCCCGAGATACTCTCCTATCATCTGTTTGGACAATCCTTTTCGGCTGATCAAAAATCTGGCAACACCTTGCGGACTGTTCTCCAAAAATCCGCGTCTGATGAGATAGCTGATACCTCTTTCCGGCTTCTTGTTGAAGAGATTTAGACCGACTCTGTACTGCCGCTTTCTCACAGTTTCCGATACTTTATAGCTCGTTTGACTCGGCAGACCACTCTCCGCGTGATCTATCGGTGGAAGCTGGTAGCCAGAGCTGGCATGCGAGTGACCGAGGTCCTTCACATTGGTGGCCATCGTCGTCGCGTCCGTGTTATGACTCGCGCATTCCTGATGCTCCGGCGAACTCGACTGATTTTGCAATCAGAATACAGTTCCGTTAACTTACGTTTCGCTTACGTCTTCAAAGAAATCGCCGTTACCTCGCATGAATTTGTCAAGTGCGCGAGAAAACGTGCAAACGCAATATTAAAAGAAAGAAGAAAGTCTTTTTATGTGTACTCACAATTCCCTTGTGCTTCCAAACGGGCGATCCTCTCTGAGCATCGCCTTCGGAACTCTCGCAATTTGTGGAATCGCTGCCGGAGCTCTGCACCGAGCTTAAACTTCCGTTCTCTACGCTCTTACTGAGACCGTTGTGACGCGGTTCCATGGATCTTGAAGTAATTGAGGACGTTCTCTTCGGCACTTCCGGCGGGATCTTCCTGCCAGAAGAACCTCTCGTTCTGCCAGACCCGAGTTGGCTGGCGTTGTTCCAATTTTGTGATATCGTCATCTGAAGATTGTGCGGCGTCGATGGCGATGTACACGGTGTTCGCAGCAAGTCTCTCGGTGGCGTCTCTTGTCTCAGGCCACATAAAGCTTCCTACATTAATAAACCGTAAATTTCTATCAAGTTGAGGCAAGAAATGAAACAAGATGTGCGCAACGATTTATCATAAAAACGACTAAACTTTTTTTACATAAATGGATTTTAAATTTTGTCTCTCAAAAAAATCGTAGATTTAAGAAATGTTTAAAAAAAGAAAATAGTAAGAGATAATAAATTTAAATTTATACATAGTTACATATACAAATAAATTATATACCGGCCCAGTGCCTCTCGCGAGCCGGTCTCTTTTAAGTCAAATTTATCGATTGAAAAGCGAACTGAATCGGGTCTCCAATCAGCTTGAATGGATTGTGGAATAGATATAGAGGTGGAATGTAGAAAAATATTGTAACCCTGAGAGGAATCAATTATACTTCCCTTATCCTTATAAATAAATTATAAAATATATTTTAAAATATACTTATATATTTTATTTTAAAATATATTATATATATTATATAAAATATAAATAAACAGTAGCAAAGTTTTACATTGTGTCCTTAAGGTAGTTTGTTCGATCCATATGTGGATCGACCGCGTCTGTATGCGAGGATCGTAAGGAACTAAAAGGGAAAGTAGAAAGATATTGGCCATTCTGTGCACATGTGTCACATGTGTTTGGATTCTGCTTGAGTGTGAATATATTTGGTTACGAGATAATTACGAGATGGAGATACGAGTAATGTGGCGACAAAATTGCCGCTTCAATCGATATTCACCTGTGGATTGTAATAATGGATGCTGGAGCCACTCTCCTGGGAACTCGATTCCCAGCAAGGACTCGGCGGTAACTGCTGATGCCGATTGCACGGACTAGGCGCTAGAGAGGGCGTATGTCTGCCGCCGCTTTGGTGCATGCTGTGATTCGTGTGCTGATGGCTGCTAACCGGGATCTCGCATCTACTGCTTTGACTTCTCGGTATCGGCGACTGGGAAGTATCCACGTGCCGCCTTTCTCTCAGAGACATGCTTCGGATCGGCATTGGCCTGATGAATTCGCTCAAAAAGTTTAAAAAAAAAAAAAAAAAAAAAAAAAAAATAGATTTGTGCGCGCGTTAACTTTTTACCTGTTGGCAGGCTGCGCTTGCTGAATATATATTTGACTGTGATAAAGCATTCTCTCGTGATCGTTGAGATTTCCCGAACGATCCGTTGCCTCCTGAAGCTTCCGGCTCAATCGCTTCTCCGCCTTGGCCATCGCTGTGATCGCCGCGAACTTTTTCAGCAGCGTGTATCTACGAAAGGCACGCTGAATCGTCAACGCCGCGTTTCTCGCCTTCACGCCGCCGTATTTGCGCTCCAGCATCTCGATCTGCTTGTCAAGTAGGTCCTGCGATAACTCGTATCTGTCGGAAATAGATCACGATATTCGTAACTCGAAACGTCCGTTCTATATTCCTACGTTAAATTTTCTATCGTCCGCGATAGTCGGAAATGTAATCTGATATAAAACCATTACATCTCTCTATATTCGTCGCTTTGCCTCCCGTGGTTAGAAATAATACGCGGGGCGGTATCGAATTACGACTTACGCGGTCTGCAGTCGACATCGCTTGAGCACGTCGCCGTTGCGGACCGGTCCCTTCTTAAGGTGATTCTGCTGATAGCCGGCGGATTGCGGCTGTCCGCCGAAGCCCTGCACCATGGTGCCGTAACTCTGCGGCTGCGAGTAACTCGTTGTGCTGTGCGGATAATGCTGCGCGGAGGGATACGGCGCCCCATAATTCTGACTCTGCATGTAGGACTGGCCGGTGATGTACGACGTCGTCGTCAGAGACGTTTGGCTGCCGGATGTCGAGTACGCGCCGTGCATGCTGTTGCCGTGAATCTGATGATTCGCGTTGTTGTGTGACGTCAGAGGTCTTTCCACCTTCGACGAAAAGCTGCAACAAAATCGACACACGTTTGTTAATCAATTTTTTGTCAGAATTTATCTCCGAGTGTAAAATTGTTTGGGTGTACTTTTTGACCTCGAATCGTACCAACAACTTGAAAGAATCGTATCAACAACTTGAAAGAATTGTTGAAAGTTTGTTTTTCCAACAAAATGTATACAAATTTAAAGTATGACAAAAAAACTCGTAGAGAGAATATTCAACGGTAAAAAAAAAAAGAGAAATATTTGACTTTCGGATCTTCAAAGTAGATTTTTCGCGAAGGAAAGATTCTGAGATCTTGCAAATTGGGGATAGAAAGTTGGACTGTTTAAAAATTTGTATTTGTAATCAATTTTCTGTGTGCAATATTCGGAATTGTCGTGTCTTTCGAGTATCAACGGTTACGGACACGTTATAGACGGAGGATTACACGGGACTGGGAGGACTAATTGAAATCAGATGACAATATTTCAGCGTCCATTACGCGTCAGGTGTCCCTGATTATTACGCGGCCGCGTGTACGCGGCAGCAGTCGCGGTTGCAACTGACATTCGCGGATAATTTGTAAAAGTGGCGAGGAGAAGAGACGAGACGCACCCCCTGAAATGGGAAACGCAAATGATCATGTTGCCTGGTTTGATTTTCCACGTGTATCGAATTGCGCTATCTATCTTGGTCTATAACGCCCGCCGCGGGCATCGGCCGTGTCGGTTGCCTGGCTCCGGCAGCCGTCCTCGATGCACGGAATCACTCTCGCGCAATTACACAATTACACCACGGAAGCGTCTCGTATCTCGCGAGAGAGCGGATTCAATCGGGGCACGTGCTGCGCGCGTTTAGCGTGTCGACTACCTCGAAGACCGAAGACGAACTGTTCGGAGGACGAGAGCAGCTGGCGCTTACGAGGCGCTCGTTTTTCGGCATCTCGAAAAATCCCTGAAAAGATCCAATGCGAGGAGAGAGTGTACGAGAGTTTTTTCTCTCTCCCTCCTCTCTCGTTCTCTCTCTTTCCTCTGCCCTCTCTCGGATGCGCAAAGGTGCTGCATTGTGTGTTCGTGTATACGATATGTACGTCCGTCGTCGGTGCGCATCTGGCAGGTGCAACCAGGATGACAGCACACCGACGACGCTGCTTGACCGTGACACTCAACTTCTTCTATAACCGCGTAGACTTCTTACGCAATGCACGTTAATTAAACGACTTACGTAAGAATCCGGCATAATTGTATAAGCAAAATAAATGCGCAAACGTCAAACCGCATGTGTCACCGAGACTGGGAATTTGTCGAGAGTTGCCGCGCGCGAAGAATTTTTCCTTCGAGTCTCGAAAGAATTGAAGGAAGTGAATTCTGACGACGAACGAGCGAAAACGAGCCGAAGAAATGTTCTTAACGATAAGAAAATGAAACGATAAATATATTATGTAACGTATTTAAAAATCGAAGTATCAAACAATTAAAAATGTATTCGTTCGAATTTCGTTTAATCAACAATTCGTTTAAAAAGTCAACAATTTCTTCTCTGACAAATAAATATTAATTGTTTGACAATAAAAAAAAAAAAATGATGACACGCACACACGCGCGCGCGATTTCCGCAAAGATGCAATTACTTGACAATTGGGATCGGAACAAATGGTCGAGAAATCGATGGTACGGTTTCGCCATATAAAATACATCGCTCTCGAGCCATATTTTCCTGTCGTAATCAGTGCGTGTACCATTAAACGTTATACGATAATGCGAAAGTACAGTATAACTGCGATGTTTTCGAATACCAAGTAGAAACAACATATGTAATTACATCGATGTGAGATGATTTACGAACTCAAATTTTTGAATCGCACTGTCCGACGAAAGCAATGTGTTTATTATTGAAATTATCAACGCGCGCGCGGTAGCAAAATTATTACGATGTTATATAATTAGAAATTACGATTTTACATAATTAAATATGAAGAAATCTCAGGTGCGCCGAATCGAAAGGCAGCAAAACCTCGGCCATGTAAAAGAAGAATAGACGCAAGAAGCGTAACGCATTAAAAAACAAAACAAAACAAAAAACTTCCTGGAGAAAGAAATATTGCGCAGCGTCACACACACACACAGTTGTCAAATATAAAATATCGACGTAAATTGTTTAAAATCATTGAATGTAGTTTTATGATTTGCGCGAAGATGAGAACATCCACGCGGGATTCGTTTTAAGAGCAGGCGCTTCGCCAAGAGCGAAGAGTCGACCGATGGTGTGTGCGCATAAAAGAGAAACGCGAGGAGCGACGTAGCGTTAGAGCTTCCCCAGAAGAAGAAGAGGAACATCTGCTCCGTCGTCGTCGGCTGTCTGCAACTCGCGTGCCACGATATGCGCGTGCTATCGGGGCCTTCTCCCTCCGCACACATACGTAAAAGCGGGCACGAGACTCCGCCGCCTGCCTGCCTGGCTGGCTGGCTGCGTGGTGGCCCGACACGCACCTGGCTCGATGTTTTTTTTCCCTCGGAAGGATACCTTTGGGTGGTTAAATGCATGGCTTCTTCTTCCTGCCTCCCTTTCTTACTTCGACTTCCATTTCGATCCATCAAGAGGGACATCATTTGTTCGAAAAAAAAAAAAAAAATTAAACTCGAATCAAGGAGTGTTACTTGTTTTTTAAATAATTTTTCCATTTTAGTTTCATACAACAATAAATACTCCAAAAGGGAATAAATTATTTTTCCGTCGACTCGGCCGACCGGCTATTTCGAGCCGAAACTATCCCGCGAGGTCGGCTAAGATAACTGAAATAACAACACGATCTAAAACGCTCTTATAAAAACTCTTATATTGCTTTCAGACTAAAAAAATTGCATAAACTAATGTAAGTGCAAACACACGAGTTAGCTCGCGACCTCGGTCGGCAACGTTCGGCCGTGAAAAACGCACGAGTACACTCGGTCACAGCAAAGTGTTAACACGATCATACACATCGTATTAACATATACTTAGAAAAAAAAAAATCAAGTTTGTGTTTGACATTTCTACACTGAATATGCGATGTGATTGATTATCATCTTCGTACCATGACGTGTACCTTACACACGTCCGTGTGACCATTTGTTTAAATTTCTCTTTGTGCACGCACTAAATTCTAGTTGACGATACTTTTGTCGCTCATCATCGCTAATGTGTGATTAATGTGTTATCGGGACGCGCATTCTGACGTGAGACGCGATAAGAAGAAGACGCGCGCGTGTGTATCATCGTTAAGTCAAATTTTTTCAGTGACAACGAAAATAATAGATGAATTATATTATATAGTGTTTTTTTTTTTTACCATGTAACTCAATATAACATTCTCGAAGTATATGCAAATGTCCTTTCAGGGGAGAATTGAATTACGCGCGTTGACCGTGGCTCATATTCATTATCATTGACCCAAATGCACACAATAATACGTGCCCATTTGCATAGAGCACAATCTGGACGGGGCCTGGATGACACATTTGTCATATCATATAGTATATTCGCTGCGTGCGAACGTTCACACACACACACACACACACTGCGTGTGTAACAAAAAGAGAACGAAAATTGTGTGAAATTGTATTTCGAATTAATCAATTATGTACGGCGCGATGTGTGTGTGCCTTTCCAGCTTAGCGCCGACGACAGTTCGATAAAAGCGCCAGACGTCTCTTGCCGATCAATTATTACGCGAAGGAAATCGACTGACAGCTCATTTCCAACGAGGAATCTCGCGCAGGTGCGGACGTCTCCGCTCTACTTCTTCGACACCTCGCGAATATACAGATGCATACACATATACACACACACACACACACACACACGTGTAGTTTACAATAAGTGCCATCGCGCGCTTCTGTCTATTATGTCCAACATCTTTATTCATACGCGCGCGTATTACGGTATTTCGAAACGATATCAATAAACTCTTTGCAACGCCAAGAGACTCGCGTAAAAATCGCTTTGATAAGTTCTCGACGCTGTATGAGTGTGCATGTGACTGCAGTTTGCTTGATGAAAACCATATTTTCGAATAACTAACGACGTATAAGTTTCCTTTGACGTCCGATCGCACAAAAGGTCAAAGAATATAGAACTAAACGTGACGTGTTCGTAACGTCAAAATACTCGTAGTATGTAAAATATTATGACTCAGATTATCTTTGTTCTTAATATCAGATCTTAGAGACAGAAACCAGAAGAGTTATATAATCACGACGTTAATAAATTTAACATATAAATAATTAAACATCATATCTATTTTACACACTGCGAGTTTTTTAACGTAAAAAACGTTTTGTACAAATTTTTTTGATCACTTTCGGATATAGCGAAACATTTTCTCAATACGAGAATTTTACACAGTCCTCCCCCACTCTCTTTTCAATGTTGCAAAAATTGAACATTTATTTCATCATAAATAAAAAACCATTAAAATAACAGTTTTTATAAAAAAAAGTGAAAAATAAGCCAATAATTTATAAAAAATCGAACAAACAATTTATATTAAAAATATATAAAAGTTAGTTATATTTCTCGAAGTAAATATAAAACAAGTATTTTTCAGCAAATATATTTTGTAGCATTCTTTGCTAAAATTTCGCAAGTAAAAGAGTATCGAACGTGAAATGTTTGTCATGTTAAAATGTTGTGCTCAATCTCCGGGTGGCTTTCAGCGACAGTGTAACATGTTACGTTTTCTGATAAATATCGGGAAACAAGTCGTGGTATAAGTAAGTGTGTTAAACGTGTACCGTATAGAAAGTCGTGTACGCACGGTGTGTGTCTCGAATTCATTACGGAAATTATTAAAGCGCGCGCTCCATTATCGTAATCGGCGAAGCTCGCATCGCGCGCCGTAGACTAATTATCATCGAGTAATTAACAACCGTTCATTGCCATTACCGGCGTAGGTGCTCTTGCGCGCGTGCGCTCGCAATCGAGCGATTCTCCGCGTCTGTTGAGTTGGCACTTCAACATTAAATTTCCATAGTTCCGATTAGAGTTTCCGCTTTATTTTGAAGAGACTAAGAGTTTCCTCTATAGTTTAGAACGAAGAGTTCTGTGCTGATTAACAATTTCAAATCTGAGTTTAAAGAAACGAAGAGCCAACTTTCAATCGAAAATCGTAACATAGTTCCGAGCGGTTTTATTTTGCGAATTCCGACACAAAAAAAATGTTTTAATCACTCAGAGTTTTTTATAAACTCAAATTTAGAGTTAATTAGCGCGAAGAACTTTTTACATCAACCATAAGAAACTCTCTCAGTCTCTTCGAAGTAAAGCGGAAACTCTAATAAGAAACGGAAATTTAATGTCGAAGTGCTAATTTAACAAACGCCTGATTATTCCGCGCGCGCGCGTCTCAAATAAATTTTGTTCTCAACCGACGGCTCCGTGACTGTGAGTCTCTCTATCGGCGTGGAGAAGAAAATAATGTTGCTTCAGAGAAATTACGTTTTCCTTAATATTATGTGATAATTACGTTCTTGCGAATCTTATCGAGATAACGGCTACATGCTAGTAGCGCAGTGTTTTTTTTCTTCGATATGACTCATTCACTTGCTTTATACGTATGTGCATATATATCTATATTTACAACATATTCAATGCAAAACAAACAATCTCTACGAGATCATCGTACGAGATTGTAATGTAAATACGTCAGAAAGTTTAAAAAATCATATTAATAACTAATATTAGTACAAGCAGCTTTGATTTCGTAAAATATTATAAAATTACACTTTAAAGTTGTGACTTCAAGACAATTTTTTTTAATCAACAAAGTTTGTTTAATCAATTTTATTATAATATTTCATAATGTAAAGTAACAAAAAATTGATATAAATATCAATATCAAAAATTGATACAAATCAATAAATATTTTGAGCAGGGATTTAATTCTGGATTGTTTTTTGTTTTTTTTTATATTTTTTTTCTTTTTATACATAGAGAATAAATCAGTCATTTTCATCGGTGGTAATTTCGGACAATTGGTTAGTGATTGTCTAAATGAAAAATAACCAATAATTATACCGATTGATGAAGGACGTTGGCGTGGAGTAACCCAACTGAAGACGCGACCTGACGACTCTTTCCTGTACGGTCACCATCCGTGAGCTTCGTGAACTTTGGTGCACTCTGGTGGTGGTTCGTATCATTTGATAACAGTGATGTTGAGTCTTGGGTGAGCACACGGTCACCCTGTCGCTGCGCGGCTCGATCATGATTGCGTACGCGCGGATCATCACACGTTCATCATCGCGAAAATTATGTCTCACCGTTCTAGAACCGAAGCTCTTCGGCACGACGGCGCACTCGTGGTCATTGTTTTTTTGGTTTCTCACAGAACTCTCACGTTAATCACGCCGATTGGCAAAAAATACGTTTTGCGCGCGGCTATTTTCTTTGGTTAATTGGCAGTGCCGAAGGAATCACGTTAGAGAAGATACGTTCAGTATCCAACGGACCTAGATTCGAACGGAGAAAAGAGCGAAGATTTATCAATTATTGCGTATTTTCTCTATCTCTTGAAAAAAATTTCTGGAAAACACATGATGGTAAATCTAAAAATCCTTAAGTTTATTTGAGTCGCAAGTTCAGCAAGATCTCAAAATTTGGGTCACCGATTGAATAATTCATCCGAGTATCATCATCCGGATATCGATCTTTAAATTTAATATGATAATCCTCGAAATCTAAATTTAGTTCTTGAGCGGACAGTAACCAGCTTAAATTTCGCCTGGCGTTATGAACGCTTTCAACTTCGACGAGTAAAGTAATTGGATTAACTATTGCTACTCTCGGCATCGATCAATAGTGTCATTTTCACTCGCCCGCCTTTTCCGGCTGACTCACGGACGCAATCATTAAAACTTTCCAACGATGCTTAATTAATATGCGTAACAGTATCACGAGCGCACGGACATAATTTATTGCTGTTAATGATATTCCGTTGAAGAAAAAAAATATATATATGCTTTTAGTATATATTTATATAGAAAATAAAATAAATAATACTTTTCAATGCAACTCTCTCATTTTAAAGGTTAATGTGTTCTTGTTTATTTTAAAATAAACGCGTATTGCGTGTGTAAAATATCGGCAACAGAAATTCGAGATGCAGAATACGATATGTCGTTTGAATATTGCGTTACCCCACCGGCAGCTGATTTTGCAAAAGCGCATCGCGCCATTCGTAT
>QVNZ01005746.1:0-20502 GCA_014825645.1 Pseudomyrmex dendroicus | reverse complement strand
CAAACGATCTACAAAAAAAATCTGATTATAAATATTATATATATATATATATATATATATATATATATATATATTATATATATTTCTCAAGTTTTATAAGAATTCTTATATTTTGAGCTTTTTACGCCAATAGCTAGTCATTCAATATCGATTTGTGATCTCCAATCGGCGCTGTGCTGTACAACCGTGTACTGTTATAAGAGTACATTTATAAAAATAATATTGTGTGTATAGCAGTAAAAATCTATAGTATATATGTTACGATGCATTATCTAAACACATATATATATATAATAAAATAAGACCCCAAATTAAAATAATCTTAAATAATACACCGTGCTTTGTATCACATTATATATTTGACTATTTTATATATTTCTTTCTTAGGAATGTTTATTTCAACGAGTTTAATTTGAAATGAAACTTTAGATCATACGCACCGACAGAAAATATTTTACTCTGTTGGATTATAAATAATCATATTATTGTGCCATATAACACAGATATCGTTACTGTGCGTGATTAAAAACTAGATTTTGTGTAAAATATTATTACTGAAACAAAATATCGTCAACACATATGATAAGCGTATTGCTAACGAATTATAATATCAATTGGCGCGTTCGACAGAACGCAACCATTGTTACGATTTTCGTGTCTTCCTGCTGAACGCTTTGGCAGAAACTTTCAAAACGTTGAAAAAATATCAAACAGCAAATTGTCATATACAACCGTCGCGTTCCGTTGATCGTGATACCAATGTCTCAATTTTTACATGACTTAAAAGAAAAAGTCCTAACGATTACAATATTTGTCATAAATCAATTGTTTTATATACACTTATGGCTTAAATAAATATTATATAGAAATATTGAAAAATATACTTTGCAATTGTCACACGTGCAGATAACATACTGAGACAGAAATTATCCTCGACGAAGTAAAACTATACACATACTTGAAAAAGTTTTTACTTTGATTCTTTTTATATAAATGAGATATTTTTATTTTTAATCTTAATATAATCTTAATATAAATAAATATATGTGAGTATACATAATAATCTATCACATTGACGGTCAGGCGAGAAGATCTTGAAGTGTTAATAGATCATGATCCGACGGTTCCTCCTTTATTCTGTAAGAATTCAAAGCATAATGCCTGTGTAGTGCCGCGAAACCGAGTCCCGGATCAGTTTCCATTTCCGTTACGGGACTTGTAGACGGCTCGATTACATGATTTTTGCTTACCTACAAAATTTCTAAGTGAATCTCTTGGCAGTTCAGAGAATCATGTGAAGTTAAAGAATCATTTAATTCATAAAGTATATTTGATCATAGTGTGCAAACAAGTTTAGAATGCCGTATACGTACTTCAAAACGTTGTTGTTTATACAGGGCTAATTTACGCGTTCCTGGGGAACTTTGTATTAGATTTTGCACGGTGGGATGAGAAATTCCAAAGAAATCCGGGCCTTTCGGCACTATCGAGCAAAGAGCCGGAGAAATAGCTGCCAATAATTTTGAGTGACATTCATCAGGTGTAGATCCGACAAGTGGCTGATCCAAATCGTTATCAGATACTATTTCAAATCTGTGAACAAGGTAATAGAAGTTGTTCACATGATTGCATTCCACTTTGTAAGAACGATATTATTTGTTCTCTTTATCTTTTTTTTTGTCTCCATACCTAGGTTTTGGGCCACCATCTAATATTTTACAAGTGTATAAGCTCTTTGTTCTCGGATCTCGTAAATTAGCATACACTCTTGTACTACAATAGCCTACTGGAAATATAAGATCTTCTGTGTGATATGCAATTCTGTCTGATACCACTTCTCCGAGAGAATATATCGTGAGATCCCCTAAAGCGATGGGAAATATCGGTCTCCCATGCACATCTAATGGAATTGACTGCACTACCTTCCTAGCAGTTTTGTTGTATCTTTTTGTTTTGCTTTTTGGTTCTATGAGAAGTTGTACAAAAAAACTTATAAAAAGAAAATATCGTTGATAAGACATAAATCTTCTATTTTATATGGATTTTAAATATAATGTTTTTGATGAACTTATACAGATTACTAGATTCTCTAAGATTGGTTTAATTGTACAGCCAAATGAATTAATTGGAAATACCTGATCCATCTATAGAAGTTCTCTTTTTTACTGTCTTTTTCGGTGTTACATAATCTGGATTAAATGACTGCGAATTCACATTGTTGGACTGTGAACGTGCTACTGTAGAGTTGGATTCTACTTCTCCCTGTTGTTGATATAACTTGCGCAGAAGAAATAATCTCTCTTCTTTCACAATCATCAAATTTTCTTGCATATGTGCAACTTGGTCACATAGCGCTGCATTCTCCTGTGTTGAGAAACTTAAAATTATATGTTGCATTTGTGAACAGCAAAATATATCAATTGACAATAATGTATAATTAAAAATAACAAAAATTACAAAGTTTTTGACAGCACTCACAAATACAGTATTCTTCACAATCTTTTTGAGTTTCTGATATTTTTTCTTGTACTTCAGGTTTTGTTGTAGTTCAGCATTTTTATGGTAATCGTTGTAATAATTATCATACGCCTGAGCCATTTTTCAATATTTAATATTGCTAGTAAAATAACGTAATATTATGCAAACTATATCATATTGTTTGCTATTGTTATAACTGATTACAATTGATTATAAACACAAACAAAATAGCCGCACAGCATAGGTTAGGAAATTTCAAAACTTGTCTTATAGTCTATTAGTTTATAATTGTATTTATATTTCTTTGTTAGTTTTTCTATTCTCTAAACACTAAAAGTTCGTTTATTTTCCGCACATTTCGCACTTACGCTGAAATACATATTTATTATAATTTTTTTATATACATATAGAGGAATTTTTTATACGACAGAGGGAGAAATGTTGGGAAACTTCGGGATATTATGTTGGCATTCTTCACTGCTTTTCGATCAACAATTCTGCCAACGTAATATCTTGAGGTTCCTACCGTTCATCGTTTGTTAGCCAATCAGAAGTTTAATTACAAATTTAATCATAATTTAATTACAATAAATATTGCAGATCAAAATCTAGTCGGGACTTCGCAGACCATCGCTTTGTTATAACCGCACAACGCCACTCTTTCCCCCTCGGGATGCCAACGCCCGTCTACAACTGACATAGTTTTTGACATCGCCACGGAACTCGCACCTTTTCGAGTCCACTCGTATACGCGCGTGCACTCAGAAAATACGAACAATCGCGGATGAACAGGACTCCATCTGACAGCTGAAGATAATGCAATCAATAGTGCAAAAAAGATAATCGTAATTGTTTCAAAAAAGAAATAATCAACTTTACACCATTTATACCTGAAATCGAATTTTCCAGTAGCATATAATCGAGATAATCTGTACAAATGTCCCAAATCCACACTGTGGTGGGATAAAGCTCGTGTGTCAGGGCCAGATATTGCCCGCACGCGCTAAACTCGAATACTTTAAACTTGGCTATCGAAAAGTTGTCGTAACCATTCTTTTCGCCGATTTCTATGCATATAGGCCGCTCGTGTATTTCGTGCACTAAAATCAGAACAAAAATGTTTTCAAAATATTTCGCGTTAGAAACTCACTTGAAGACAAACGCGTAAAAATCAAATTTCAACCGGTTTTTTTAACATCGTTAACTTACAAACGCGTTCTTCGCAGGACGCAAAGCGCGCGTGTAAAGTCCTTTCCGAATCGCTGCATTCCTTATAAACTTTTGTCAAGTAATTGCCCTCTCTGATCACTGGATCTAAATACAATTGCGACAGCGGTTTCCACGTGACGTAATTGAGAAGAAGCACCTGCGTGTATGTAAATTGGTTGAACAAATAAATATGTCAATGTGTACAAAACAAAAAAAGTAAAACCAAGATACAAAACGCGACAAATTACCACTTCGTTAAATCCGATTACTGCTAACAATTGCCCGCTGGAGTTCCATTCGACGCTTTCGATCCCCTTCAGTTCTTTCTCGCAATTGTATTCGGACGACCGTGTAGTTTCCACCGGAGAAAATGTAGTTACGGGTTTTTCCCACACAGTGGAATAAACGATTAACTTGGGCTCGGCGGTTGAGGAACACCATATGCATAACAATTCGTCGTTTGGCGACCAGCGAATGCCGTCGATGCTGCGTAAACGATCGCAAATGAGTTTCTGAAACAGAAATTTATCAATTTGTCGAATTTCGTGATTACGCGCCAAAAGTGTGTGCAAATCTGTACTACTTTTTTAGAGCGTTTCACAACCACCTAGAACTAAAATGTTTCTCTATATAGACGTCAAATTACAATCCTCGAACATATCGTCAGAATGGCAACTTTGAAACTTGGAACCAAGATGGCCGTCTCTGTTACAGTATTTTGAAGATTCGCGGAGATCATTTCACGTGTTTTGTGACAAAGATATGTCGGAAGAAGTGACGGCACTGTACACTTCTTGCTCGTGCAATCGCGTCCCACATTGCGTCGACTGGGGCAACAACAATCTTATTTGCTTTGGCACGTGCAACGCGATCGCTATATACGAGCCGTTCAAGCACGTTGGCCGCGTCACGCACACGTTGCATCGACATCGCAATCGCGTCAACTCGGTCCAATGGATCAAATCGAGAAGCGGCGCTCCAGAATCGGAGTTACTGTCCGGTTCCGTGGACGGAACCGTGATCATTTGGAGCAAAGAAAACTATCATTACTTAGACACGTCAGTGTTGGAAATAGGGAAAGTTGTTACTTTCATCGATTCCCTTCAAGTTGACTCCGATGACGTTTCCTCCGCTCGCCCGGAATTGTTGATATGCACGGGCTCGGTTAGCGACGAGGTAAAACTGTGGCAAAGAGATAAAACCGGAAAAATCGAAAGCATTCAGAGCATTAGTTTCGGAAGAAAGTTGGGGATACACTGTCGTCTGACATACCTGCCAAACTCCAAAGATTCTCTTCTCTTGGCTATAGCGTTGGAGGATGCTTCTGTTGTCTTGCACGTTAAAGACTCTACTGCGTTAAAGTCAATGTTTGTGAAAGTCTTGACTTTATCCCGACACGAGGACTGGGTGACATGTATGGATTTCTGTCACAACACTGATGGAGAGTGTTTCCTCGCGACAGGCTCGCAGGATAGCATGATACGATTATGGAAGATCAGTGAAACCGTAGTGGAATCTTCGAGCAACGAACTTCGACCAGAGCAAGATATGTTCGTAGTAAACAACAAAGAATACAATGTCACTTTGGAATCTGTTCTGAACAGTCACGAGCACTGGATTTACGGATTACACTGGCAGCTTACAAAAGCAACAAATGGTAACAATTGTCAGAAAATGAGATTATTGTCCGCTTCATTCGACAAGTCTATGATCATATGGGAGCTGGATGATACTACCGGGATGTGGACTGAGAAAGTATGTGTCGGAGAAGTTGGAGGTAATTCCCTGGGCTTCTACGGATGCAAGTTCAGTCCAGATGGATTACACATGTTGGCATATGGTTATCAAGGCTCTTTTCACATCTGGAAATATTGCGAAGAAACTTCAAATTGGATTCCATGTTTTACACCAAGCGGTCACTTTTCTGAAGTAGTCGACTTGTGTTGGGATCCGAAAGGAAGGTCTGTAATGTTTCCTGTAATGTTACATAATTTTATTTTTTATTTGTGATATTAAAAAAAAAAAGCACAACGACTGACAATGTCTCACAATATTTTACAGATTTCTCCTCACAGCCAGCACAGATCAAACCACAAGGATTCATGTACCATGGAGAGCTGATGATTCTCCTTCGAGAGAGTTTTGGCACGAGATTGCACGTCCTCAGGTACACGGATACGATATGTCGTGCTTAGTCATGTTATCACCGTACATGTACGCTTCTGGAGCGGAAGAAAAAGTGGTACGCGTTTTCACGGCCACATCAGCATTCAAAAATCGTTTAGGATTACTGTTCGAAGATGATGTCGAGGATTTCAATTTTGTAACAGCTCACGGCGCCACTGTACCATCTCTAGGATTAACTAATAAAGCGACGTTCAACGGAACATCCGATCAGTGCAAAAATAAAGAGAAGTCACCTCCGATTGCCACATATAAACCACCCATGGAAGAAGAACTGATGCAAAATACGCTCTGGCCGGAGTTACAGAAGCTTTACGGACACGGTTACGAAATATTTTGCATGGCGGCAAAACACGACGGACAGTTATTGGCCACAGCATGCAAATCGACTAGTCAAGAACATGCGGCGATTATACTATGGAGCACGGATACGTGGTCCCAAGTTGACAAGTTGATCGCTCATGAATTGACTGTAACGCAAATGCAGTTCTCTCCGAATGACAAATATTTACTGGCTGTTTCTCGGGACAGAAGATGGTCGCTATTCAAAAATAAGGGCGAAAGTTACTCGTTAATTACGATAAGCCCGTTACACTGTGCTCTGCACTCGCGTGTAATCTGGTGCTGCGCTTGGACGCAAGATTCCAAGTATTTCGCGACCGGATCCAGAGATAAGAAAATCGGCATATGGTCTCCAGAGAGAGCGGAAGATAACCCTGATGCTATTACACCAGACATGGTTCTGGATACGCGCCAGCAGTCGGTTACAGCGCTGTGCTTTACATGGAATCCAGATAATACATTAATTTACATTCTAGCCGTCGGATACGAAGCAGGATATATAGAAATTCAAGTAATCGAGACGGACATGAAACATAATTGGACAACACTGGACATATCAGGTTTCAAGGCTCATCATTCGGCTGTGAAGAGACTTATGTTTCGACCTCGTAATCGTCATATGTATCCAAACAACAACACATTGCAACTTGCAAGCTGCAGCTCCGATCATTCTGTTAAGATACATCATGTATATTTACCAGCTGTAGTATGTCCTTTCTTGTGATTCATCATTGTGTTCTATTATGTTTTATCATATGATCTATCTATGATATTGATACTAGACATGAGTCTTAAAACACAAAAATTGTTACTCACTCGGCTTATCTTCCAATTATTAGTTTTGAAAATTTCCACTGTATCTTGAGCCTCATCTGTAATTATTACTGCAAGTCTCTTTCCACTGGGACTGAAGTGTAGCTTGTCAAAAGCAGAAGTTTTTACATTCTGTATATATGACACAGTCTGATCCTCCAAGTTCCAAATGGATATTTGAATCTGTAAACAAAGTGCTATTTTTGTAATTAAACTTAAAGAAGTTTTGATTTTTTTTTTTATCAATAAAGTACAAGTGTTCCAAACAATTATTGCGCTTACATTGAAATCTGCAACTGTAAGGATGCATTTGCTATCCAAAGACCAAGTAACACTCTGCAAGCCTGCACTGCCTTCTGTAAGTTTACACTTCCATTGAGGACAGTGTATCGAATATACCTGGACTACAGCCTTCGTTATATTCGCGCATAAGACATACTCGCTGTTCGACGACCATTCTATGTGCTGTAAAGGAACAAAATAAAAGCCGAAACATGAATTTTATCTGTCAATAACGACAATATAACTAAACACTTGAAAACTAAAATATTTTAAATTTTTCTTGCGCGATTTGTCGATTTAAAATAACCTGTATCACATCCGCGAACACGAACGATCGGCAGGTATCGAGAGTCTTCGCATCTTTTACAATCAGATTTGTCTGAAACGCAATCGCCAAATATGCTCCGTTATTTGAAAACTGGCACAAGCAATGATTTATACGAAAAATCTTATCCTCGATCGTGGCCATTGTATATTGAAATTTGAAATTGCAATCAGCTGTCAAATTGCCTTGACAACACACATAATAACATCAATATAACCAACTGCAACACTTCGAAATTCCTAGTAAACATCGCAGGTTCTTCTTTGGTCTTGTAGTGAAGGAGTGATCGCGATTGGTTGACTTTCTATCATAATTTTTTTCCATCGTTTTTTCGGACTGCATGTCCCTAAGACCTGCATTACGGGCTTAAGAACAAAACGGAGCAACATCCATAAAACAGCAAGGTGATGCGCGCGTGCGATGTGCGGCCAGGAGGAACGGTACTATAAGCAGTAACGAGCCGAAAATAAAATTCCGAGCGCCCGTCGTAGTTGATGTCTCAGAACGTTATCTGAGAATGCTAGAAGATGCCGCGATAATCAGAGATAACGTGTGCTCGATGTTGCTCGTTCGTTTCGCGCGATGACGGCTCTTCACGCTTGGCACTCGATGTCCTCGTGAGGGGTTGCTCTTTGCTAGAGAGAAACCCGCGTGTTGTGCTGCGATGCCGCAGAAATTGAGAAATAACACGTTGTTGATGAGAGTCACGTCCCCATGCACGTCCTCGACACGGTGAACAGGAGAATGGGCAAGCAAAGCAGCTCGTGTTTGTGGTGCGTGAAGACCGTCAAGTGGGTGCCAGTGATCTTTGTTCTGACGATCGTCGCGTGGTCCTATTACGCTTACGTCGTGGAATTATGCTACTGTGAGTACGAAAAGTAGATTTTTTATGTTCTCATACTGACGCAGATGTTTCTGCGTCAGTATGAGTTAGCACAAAAAAGTCGACAATTTTTACTAACCTTGCTTGTCTCATAATGTTGTAAAATGAGTTTTTCATTAAAAAAGTTTATTATATTGCACTTTTGTAATTGTTTCAGATACGATTGACAGCTATATTCAAAAAGGTTTGTACAGTTTATTGTTTTTATTATTTGCCAATATACATTAGTATGAACTGTTTATTTTTTCTTGTCCAGTTACATTGCCAATATTTGTATATATTTTTATTACATATTTTTATTTACATTAACAGCTTTTTACCTGCTTTTCTTCCACATCTTTATTCTGATGTTTTTATGGTCATATTGGCAAACAGTGTACACAAATTTGATGCCAGTACCAGATAAGGTTTGATATTGATTGACTTAATTAATATCTCTCATTTTCTCACTACAATAATAGTTGTACATATATCTTCTTAAATCTTGTAGTTTAAGATACCTGATGTAGAAATAGAGAAACTACAGCAGGCTGAAACTGAAGAAGTGCAGAGACAAATTTTGGAAAGATTTGCACAAGATCTTCCAGTAACTAATCGAACTCTGAAAGGAGGTAAGCTTATTTATTATTTGTAACAAAAATGTATATTTAAAAATATATTTAGATTGAATATAAAAATTTCAAATTTATACTGACACATTATATGTTTCAGCCTTACGATTCTGTGAGAAATGTTTGTTAATCAAACCTGACAGGGCACACCATTGCAGTGTGTGCGGCACTTGTGTCCTAAAAATGGATCATCACTGTCCATGGGTGAACAATTGTGTAGGCTTCCATAATTACAAGTTTTTTATTTTATTTCTGGCATATTCGCTGCTATATTGTTTCTTCATTACGGCTACTTCTCTGCAATACTTTATACGATTTTGGAAAGTGAGTATAACATTTTTTTCTTGTAATTAGTACATGTAGATTTAATATCGAAATACAATTTTTATACTAAACAACTATATCCTTATTTTTGATCTATGATCGGATTTTTCTTTTAGGGTGAATTAGACGGAGCTGGTAGATTTCACTTACTGTTCCTCTTTTTTGTTGCGTTAATGTTCGCTGTCAGTCTTACTTCTCTTTTCTTCTATCATTGCTATCTCGTTCTTCATAATAGATCGACATTAGGTAATTATTATGAAAACCAATATACATAATAGAAACTTTTATATTGTCTGAAATATTAATTAACATCTTATATTTACGCAGAGGGCTTTAGAACACCTATGTTTCGGACGGGAAAAGATAAGGATGGATATAATTTGGGAAAATATAATAATTTTCAGGAAGTCTTTGGTGACAATCCATGGCTCTGGTTCCTTCCCATATTTAGTAGGTAGGTATTTCATTTCTTTAATACTTTTATTATTATTATTATTATTATAAATTTATATGGAATTATGTGATATATCTATGTAAAGTGGGAACCATTTGCACAATGCGCAATAACTGAATTTATATACCGATTTATATGCTTCTAGTATATCGCCTATTATACTTTTTACCATTAAAAAAATCAACTATGCAGTTTTTGGCATACTTAAGCGAAATTTGAATAAAAAAAATAATATCACACATAAATATCTCGGGGCATTGAATAAAAGTGTGAGCAATTTTGATTTTTTTAAAGTTTATTTTTCTTCACAGACTTAAGAGCAAAGGAACTGCATGTGTTTTATTATACTAGATTTTTTTTTTATTATACTACATCATCTTTAAGACTGAAGAGAGAGAAAGAGAGTACTCTCTTTTTTTATGTATATTTTACCTATATATGTAGAATCTCTCCGGTTTTATGTGTGTGTAGCAACTATGTAATTTATTATTCTTTTTTGTGTAAAAAAACAGTTTAAAACAATGTTAAGCATTAGTGAAACAGGAAAGATATATGTGGCAAAAGTGCTTTATTATATCTCTGTGTTGTATGGCAAATCATGAAAGAAAAAACTGTAACATTTATCACACAGTAAACAAAGATGTTTTATGTGTATATATATATGTATGTGTATGAAGAGAGAAGCAGAAAGAAAATTTTACATATATGTTGAAATTTATCTTTTTTTTATCTTGCATAAAACTTTATTTTCTAATGCAAACACACAATTGTTTAGAGAGATTTTTTAAAAAATTGATGTTGAAAAGTTTTTAGTGCACTTTTTAACTAGTATGCAACTTCTACACAATTAGTTTCATATAAGCACTACGTTTAATTCCTTTGCACACTTTTACATTTCGTAAAATATCATAGATTCGGTTTTTTTACATTGGAGTGGTTGCGTTGAATGTGTTCTAGTCTGGGAAATGGTGTCGTCTATCCAGTAAGATCGCAACACCAGGGCACATCCAATACTTATGACTCCATGGGCAGTACTCAAAACAGGTCAGCATTATAAAACGTTAAATACAGTTAATTATCCTCGTCCTCTACTATGGAACTCGTTCATATTTTTGATTAAAAAAAAAGTGTTTAATGAGTACACAGACATCACACATCTTAAATTTGTGGCTAAATCTAAAAAGAAAACATGTTTTCTAAAAAATTTCAGAATTCTTTTTTTTTGTTTTATCTCTCATCTGATATTTTTAATTTCTTCACATTAATCTCCCTTAATTTTTGTTTGGAGTTTTGTGTATTTTCTTTCTTTTGTGTGGAGTTCCAGAACTTTTATTAATGTACATCTTAAGTGTGTTCAGCCTCTGCATGCAGTTTTATACAATACTAATAGTTTAATTTGGCACTCGCTATCACTTCTACAGCTCTTACTCTTTTCAGTCGTTTCATCTAAAGGCTTTCTTATATTGTTCTGCGAACTCTGTGAATAGAAATTTCTTTATTCACTTTGCTTCTAAAAAGATATTCTTTGCAATCTTTAATCACGTTACGCAGAATTGGCAATTTACAGTTTTTAAGTTATAGTTTCGCGTTTCTTTGTGCTTTTACTAAAAATATTTTAAAAGAATTGAGAAAGGTAATAAAAGAACATATGGTGTACTATAAAACCAAAGAGTTTTTAAATCTAACACACAGATATGTTAAAATATTTATATTACAGACATTTTTTTCTCAATTACACATACACAACTCTAACGTTTCTTTATATATTATTTTACAGTTACATATTTTTTTGAAGAGAGTATTTAATAACGACATGACAATTTAGAGACTATATAAAAGAAGAAATATGTGTATTAATTTTTTTGTACACTTTGCATGTGTCTTATATGTCACATTATTAAGTTGTGAAGATGCGGGTGATAAAATTGTTACAATTATTACGGGAGATATTGTGCATCTGGTTCTTACAGACAATACCTTGTAACAATACAAAAAATGGTGTAACTATGTACTACATCATTATCCTTCTTTTTTTGAAGGAAGTATCTTTCTTTTATCTGCCTTAACAATTCTTCCTCGTTAATTATCGCATAAAATAAGTAAAAAAATAAATAAATAAATAAATAAGAAGGCGATGAGAAGATATGGTGAAATAGTTACACCATAAGGGTAGTGGACATGGGATAACATCGAGTAGAAGGTAGGGTATGGCTTGCAGTTTTGGAGACGGGGTAAACTTTCCCGAGCAGCTGTGTAGCGAGGACGCTCGTACTCTGTTGGGCCCCGGCACCCAACAGTGGTGAAACCGAGTGGTTCAACTCTCTCTCATCTTCCTACATAAAATCAGGTACTAAATACGATTTTTAAATCGTGACAACAATTGTATCTAAATTGCACATAGCAAAAGTATTATATCGCATTTATCTATTTAATTTCACTGTGTATAAATGACTTGAGCATAGATTTGTTGATACTTAAGTAACTATATTTATATGCAAAATAATTGTTCAAGTAAGATGTTCTATTTTGCAAATATAATAGTAGTAATGAATTGTCTGACAAATTTGAAACTGATTTTTTCCTAAAGAAAAATATAAAGATACCAATAAATAAATACCTGATTACAAGTGATTGACTTTGTGAATTGCACTTTTTAAAATATAAAAATATATACACAAATAAGCTTGTACAAATTGCATCACGCTACAAAATTACAGTAAGTTAAATTAGTAAGTTTAAATTTATACTTATGCGTTTCTTTTTTGACAAGTTTCTTGCTTCTTTGACAAACTAATTGTGAATTCACAAGCCATTTATTTGCTTTTAACTTTACCTTGTTAATAATTCTAAATTGATCTGCAAAATAACTTATTTGGAACTTGGCCCATATTACTAACTTATCATTTTTCACAAACCAGTACATTTGTTTAGAAATATAAAACTAAATGGTCTCATATGCAATGTTACACAGTTTTCTTACTTGATTTAAAACAATTTGTAAATCTTATTTGTAAGAGAACTTATATTTCAAATTTATTCGTAAATAGCTAATTAAAACATGCGATTCTGAAGTTCATTACAATTACACGAATTATAGGTAAATATAACGTACCTTTTCTTTTTTAAAAAAAAAAGAAATCTATATTATTCATTCTACTAATATTTAATTGACTACAGGTCCATCATTGAACAAATGACTTTGTTAGAAGAAGCTACTATTTTGGCTCTTGGCACTGGGTAATTTGTAGTTCTAATTTATATATTAGAGCTTAATCAAATTAATATTTGCATGCACGCGTGTATATAAAAAGTATATTCGAATATTTATCTTTTTTATTTTTAAATCTCTCTCTTTCTCTCTACATATTTGATCTACATTTAACTTGCTTACGACTTCAATTATTCGCACTTTACACATTTGTGTACTTTATGCGTGAGGGATAAAGTAACACCGCTTTTTATTTTTGCACTGATCGGGTTAACAATTTGTGGGAAAACTTTTGTTTGTTTACGCAGTACGTGATTCGAAGACGTTTGGGTATTTGTTTGTTCTGTTATCTCTTGTCTAAGCTTCGTTTCACGCTGCTATATCACGTTTTTCAGAAACTAAAAATTGTACAATTCTCAATATAACAGACAAAAAACTATTTTACAGCACTGCTGTGATAGGTCCCTCTGTTGATGTGAATCAACCGTTGGTGAATACCACAGAACCTGTCTAGCATCGTTGACATCGGTTACGTACAATCGCAATTTTACTTCACGATATTACTTCGCGACTGTAAGTTAGACTTATATATATATGTATGTGTTAGTTTACATTTCATGCTTTTTTTATATTTCAAAAACGGAAGTTTCATTTCCGGCACCGTAAAAGCGTTGAGAGATTTCACCGTTGCGATGAAAATTGACACTCTCTGAATTATTATAGTTATTGCAATAAATGCAAGATGTTTTAATCTCACGCGTTGTCCCGCACTAAGATAATTTAACTATTAACTGTATTATATTATATTATGGTATATATATATATATACACGGATCGTTGTTAAAGATATTTGTTTAATTACTCTCGCATACTCTTACCATAGAGAGAGTATCTCATTAAAAAAAAACTACTTTATACATAATATTGATATCGTTGTCGGATGCATAACATGTATAAGTATTGAACACAGAACAAGAGAAATTATGACTAACTTCTTCATGAAGATTTTTACATAACTTAAAAGTTGAAAGAGAACAAACTGTAACATATTTATATAAAATAATATTATTTCTTTTAAGAGAGAGCGCAATGTATAAAGCTATCTTGAACGGCGAGGAAATCAATTCCATTAAAATTTTATCCTTGAAATAGTCAACTTAATACAAATTATCTAGTTTCATCCTAAATTTTAAGTGCCATTTCTCAGTTCAATCTCAGTTGCACAGTGCGGTGTGTGCATATATGTATATTATCTGTATATACACATATACACAAACATACATGGATACGCCTGTGTACTTATAATTGTCGACACACAATTTATCTTATTTAAATATATAAGTTATCAGAGAGAACACAAGATGTATTTCTCAGTTTTATATATGAATATATATAAAATAAATTTTTACACATATATATTATAAAGTTGAGGTATTTACACTTTGGTTGTTTAACTTGTTATGCTATGAGAATTTTGCGGATATATAAGAGATTACATAGCATCTATATAGTTTATGCTACATAACTCTTATATATTCGTTCTTACAAATTATTTACGGAACATATAAGCAATATTTGTGCGTTTGTGATCAGTACGATATACATGTAACAAGTGTTAACAGTCGAGTTAAACGCGCACATATTGATATTTACATATATGAACTGTAATAGTAATCATGATATTTCTGTATTTCTCATATATAATTGTTCATCTAAAAAAAAAGTGTATTTCGCAATTTGTTCATTGAAATGATTGATGAAATATTGCTAACTAAAGAAATTCTTCCGTTTTTTTGTTTATTAATCAAAAGCAAACATGTTTATACATGTAAGACGCAAATATATATTATAAAATAATTGTAATAAATGCAAAACTGTATATCGCTTGCTTAAGAAGATGTGTATAAAAATACTGAAACTTCATATATAAGATTTATATGCTATCAACATATATACATATATAAATATTTGTTTACAGACTGTAACCGTATTTTTTAATCCAATTCAATCCTTCCGTTGTTGACAATTTCGGCCGATATTCTAAACCAATATATCCAGTGTAGCCAGCCGTTTCTAACAATGAAAGGACATATTTGTAATCAATTTCTCCTGGAGTGTCTGGCTCGTGTCTATCAGGCACTTGAGCTATTTGAACGTGACCTGTATCAAAAAAAGGAGGAAAATATTTTCTTACAAAAGCAGCTTAGCAAATACATACATATAACGACATTATTTAAACAATCATTTTTATTTTGTATTTGTGAAAAATCAAAAATACTACGAAAGGTTTAAGAATTAATATATACTGTGTAAAGAGACTAACCCACATAAGGTAAAAATTCTTGTATGCTTTTTGTAATGTTGCCACAGCAATGTTGCAAATGGAAAATATCCAGTTGCAATTTTAAATGCGAACTGTTTATTTTCTTTACCAAATTTAAACCTGTGTCGAGACAAAAATTTAATTTATTATCGCAAAAACAAAGTAATATATTAATCATATTAACGACATAGTTTTTATAATCTCGCACCTTTTTGGAAATTATTCATGTAATAATTTGGTACAGTGTAATTATTAATTGGTTCGATCACGATAACAATATCTTCTTTTTTGCACTTTTCAACAGCGTACAACAAATTATTTTCATAAGCCACGTTATTGGCAGCAGTAGGTGTTTCCACTTTTCCAGACATTACATGAATCCTTGTAATTACATGTAATACGATATTGCTACAATTCTTTCTCTATGTAATGTTTGTGTTTTTTTTTTATTATTACAGTTATACTTACATTTTACAATCTAAAGATTTTGCATATTCTATTGTTTTCTCAATACTTTTCTTGAAGTTCTCTTCCTCACCTGGGATTGCAGCAAAGCCTAATTCTCCCTTTGTGACATCACCTTTTTTGTAATATTAGAATTATGTGTCTAATGAAAATTAATTTCCCTGTTTGTTTTAGTTAATTCCAGAGAAACAAGACAATGTCCATATTATATAACTAAGTTTAGATAATACTTTTAAAACAAATTAGGTTTTAAACAGACAAGTCATATCCAAGCGTTGCTCATTTTTACATTGTGAAATGTTATATGTAAGAACATAAAGTGCATATATACCTGTGAACACGTTTAATAATATTTGATCGACATTTGCTTTCTTCTTCGCTTCAGCAACTTGCTGGACGGAAAAGCCAAAAGGGAATCCGCTTTCGACCGCTTTAAAACCAGCTTGCTTGGCCAGCTGATATCTGTCTACAATATTGGGAGCTTCCGTGAACATAAAAGATAGGTTACTGGCAAATTTCAAGACCATGTTTGCGAAACAATTGTCCGTAAAACAACGCTTAGCGACGTGACACCTTGGAAAATAAACGTTTATCAGAACGTGATCATCGACACATTATATAATAATTTTTATCTGCATGTGCGATAAAAAAATGTGGAAGTTATCAAGAGATAATTCTAAGATCACCGATAAACCACGCACATTAAAGTGATAAAAATATTTTTGTAACATAAAGAATACAAATTTCGTATTTTATATAGGTGTTTTTTTTGTGTTTACAGATTTCCAACAAACTCTTAATCGCTTATAAATATCTTTATGAAACGACGACTTCAAATCACATTTTGTGTTCAACAAGTTTCTTTGTTTTTTATATTACAATATACATAGGTAACTGATCTGTGACAATCGCATACTCATCAATCGCTACGATGTCACAAAGTGTTACTTGTTACCACAGACTTCTATAGTATACTTGTTACACTCGCTCGTGAGTCTCATGACTGACAATGAGAGATAACCAAGAGAGAGGGGGAAAAGAAAGAAAAAAGGAGAATATGCACATGCACATATACATAAGGAATAACATAAATAGACAATCTATAAAATATAGAAACATTTACCTTTTTTTTGTAAAAAAGTTTATTTTTACATAAAATTTATAAATCATAATATTTAAAAGTTCTTGCTTATGTACACATGTAAATACATGTATATGTAAATTGTATATAGTAATATAAAATTATTAAAAATATTAAAATATAAACATTATTGTATATAGTAATATAAAAAATTGTTTTCCTTGAAATACTTTTTTTTATAAGTATTATCTTATTTGTACTTGGTAAATATTCAGTTTGTTTAAATCTATATTGATTTATGTAAATTTGCATGTAAAATCACTTTTTTTTACTGCGTGGACATTCTATTAATCAGTTTACTTAATTGCACGTAGTGATATTTCACGACTTATTAAAACAAAACTAGGCAGATCTTTAATAGTTACATATATAGTATATCAAAAATATAGTATATCGAAATATAGTATATCAAAATTTTTTTAGCGCAGATAGAATCTTATCATATAGGAATTCCTTTGCATCGCGACCCCACAGAAAATCGATATGATTAAACATTTCGTACGATATTGCCTCAAGTTGTACAACATTCGGTAATTTGCTCACCAATTTCTCAACATCCTGAAACGATCACAAAACATGGAAATTTCGCAAAAACTTTAATTCAATTTTAATTGAACGCGAAAACAGATAAGATGCGACGTTAATTAATCGTCAAGTTGTGTCATAGTAGAACTTACAGCGTAATCAAGGAAGCGATCATTGTGACTATAAAATATGACTATGGGTATGTTTAGTCTTTCAAAATTGTACTTGGGTGGTTCGGTGGAGCCATAAAGCATCAGATTTGTTTTAGCACCATAATCGTACTTTTTAAAAGATTCTGCAAAAAAAATCGTATATAATATATTCTTTCTCATTTTTAAGTTAGAAAAACAGAAGAGTCAACATATGTTGTGTTTTACAACGCATCACCCGATATTAGTTCACTTACTAGAGTGTATCAGTTGGCTGTAATGCAACAATTGCTTGACCGAAGCTCCCGCAGGAAAATGTGCAAATATCAAAGGTACCATGGATTTGTCGTATTGGTTGCTACCGCATCCAGCAACAAGATAAAACCATGTATTGTAAATGCTTTTCGTCACCACGTAAGGAGCTTTGTATAGAAAAGTGCTCAGTATATTCGTTTGCCACTTATTGAACTTAGGAAAAGCCTGATATATATTACACGCATCAAGTCCCCACTAAAAAACCCATACGTTAGTGATGAATAACTTCTGCATATGTTGTAAGAAAAATAAGATAAGAATCGAAAAATGCAAAACCCCTTACCTTTATTATATTGTTCCAATATGAGAGATATCTCAACAGCAAACTCTTTTGATTTCCTAAGAATGCCACGGGCGCCAAACTAATCATTCCTTTGATTTTAGCGATATATTCGGGTTTCTCACTGCCCATAATGTAGAATGTAGCTGCACCTTGACTGTGACCAATAAAGTACAGTTTGGAATGACCAGTTTTCTCGAGGATATAGTCTATTATTGCGGGTAAGTCATAGCATCCGATATCATGGAAGCTGTAACAGAAAAATGTACGTACTGTGCTGCTTTCCTATATTTTTTATTTTGTTGCTTTCCTATTCTTTATCTACTACACTTATACTTGTTTCATTACCTGAAGTTCCAGAACTCTTTGTCTTTATGTGAATAAAACTTATGGCGCTTAGAGTATGTATTACCACGACAGTTTGTAAGCCAGACGTCGAATCCATTGTCGCAAAGTACATACGCTGCGTCATAAAAAATTTAATATCTTAGTTGTTAGAAAATATTTATCATCGAGTAAATCGAAAAAAAGAAAAGAGAAGACAAGACCAAAAATACAATATAAATTAAGAAGAACATATATGACGAAAATATATGCTAACCAAGAGCTCTACGAGGTCCTAGCAGCACAAAATCTGCGGAACTGGATAGAAGTCCGTGGTTTAAAAGAATTGGTAATTTTGAGCTTGTAAAAGATCTGCGAACGTCTTCATTACAATTGAGAGGAACTGACAAATCATCTCCATTACTATCGATAACCGATGTATCGGTGTCTGTGAAAATGTTGTTTGATGATACTTCATCGTTGGGCGAAATTACACGATACACACGCAAACAATAATCATCTTCAGTCCAAATTTGGTGAGTTTCCGCTATATAACCGTGAGTTTTAATCAGTTCGGGCTGCAATTGCATAAAACGATTAGGTGTGTGTAATTTCTTCTCAGTTAATTCTTATATCGTATTTTTAATCGTATACTTATATACTTTATTTAATAAATTTATGCGCGTACATATTTTTTCTAAATTGAAAATATTTATCTTATCACAATAATTAATTATAATAACGTAATGTTGTTGTCTTCAAAAGTAAAACAACATTATATCAATCGAAAAGAGAAGTGTGTAAAAAAATGTTAAAGACGATTTAAATATTTAAATATTTAAAACATTCTCTTTTAACATTGAAACATGCGATATAAGATTGTTGAATATGTATCTCAAAGTGGAATCCAATTCAGTCCACTTGTTGGTCTTATTCGTTAAGATATTCTAGAATCGGAATTTCGTTTCGTCGTGCGAAATGTAAATACACAAATAGATCATAAGTCAAAGTTATCAGTTAAATAATTGCATAATAATACCAGCTATAACTACGTAATGCGGTTCTACTACAAAAAAGTAAATTAGAGAAGATATCGCGACTGCATTTTTAGTCTCGCAATTGATTTGTTTAAAAAAAATTGCGATATTATATCTAAGCAAATTGCTAACAAACTGCAAACAGAATGGCTACAAATTCAAGTAGAATACCAAACAAAGCCAGGTCTAATCTGTAAACTGATATGAGAGTGTCATCAGAGGATGACAGATCTATCTGCTATGTATATACAGTAGTGCCTCGTGTACTTGCCGCGTTTTTGCCGAGTACTTGCTAGGAGTCATCTCCACCAATTCCTGGAAGTGCTTCATGCAAATTAGTGGTGACAAATTAGTAGATGACTTGCAGCGGTCGAGCGGCGGCCAAACGGCGGCCGAACCAATCAGAAATAACAGCCGAAACACCTACCCTCGACGTTTTCCGCGCGCGGCACCGTAGAGCGGCAAATCAGCGAGGCACTACTGTATTGTGTCACCCTCGACAAATTGGCATCACATTCCGAGCACATTTGCCCTGCAAATCTGCATTGAACAAATCTGCTCGAATCTTATCTTACATTTTTAATGCTAAAAATAAAATTTTTTCGCAATATTTTAAAATTAGTTAGGAAAGTATACGGGGTCCTTCATATATACGTGATGCAAATCTGGCATCCTATATGGAGGAAAAAAATTATATATGTATATATGTTTATACATACATACACACACACACACACACACACATATATACAGGGTTGGGAAAGTTACTTTTGAAAAATAACGCGTTACCGTTACTCGTTATCCATTGAAAAAAGTAACTCGTTACCGTT
>QVNZ01005745.1:0-26739 GCA_014825645.1 Pseudomyrmex dendroicus | reverse complement strand
ACAAAACCGACTGGCGACCGTGAAATTGCATAAGGGAAATAGCGAATCAGGGCGAGACCAAACGGAACTAAAGTGCAGTTCCGGTCACACTGCGACCTACATCTGTGTCCTATATAGATAGGCCTTTATGTAGATAGACCTTTACGTATCGTTTGTATGTTGCGTCATATTACGCGCAGTGTCCCGGAATCGCGTTGTCGCGAATCTCGTTTTCAAAGTGTAGAGAGTTTTCGTCATCAAATGTCGCATCCCGAAATCAAATCGTCGCCGACCGGAACGGGAGCGACGGTCCCGTGAGTCGCGCGCGACGCGCAAAAAAATCCTAACCGCGCGCGCGTGTCGCACGCGAGAACATCGCGCGTTTTCGTCCGTCGCGGCGTAGTGCTGCGTGTTGCGTGTGTGTGTGTGTGCACGTGCGTTGTGCGTGTGTTGTGTTGTCCGTTGTTGTCATTTGTTGTTGTGTCAACTCGCGTCAACGTCGATTGTTCGCGCGAACGAGCTCAATTGCGCTCAAAATGGCGTGAACCTGATCCCGCGCGCAATTTTAAGGTTAACTTTGGCCTGCTGTTGGCGCGCGGATTTTTTGGCGGCGAGCGCGCGGAACAACATCCGTTGCTGGCCGTGACGCGTGACGGCCTACATGCTCGTCGTCCACGTTCGATGTCCACAAACACATTTTCCATGCCACGAGTTACATGAGTTATGAAGACGGAATGCCCGCAGGCGGTACAAGTCGTTTCCGCGGTTACTCGTCGCGGATGTCGGAACGACAACAGCTCGCGCTACTTCTGCAAATGTCATCTCAGGAAATGATTTCAGGTAAGGAAGAAAAATTAAAGAAATGAATGACAATTTGTATCTGGAATTACCATTACCATGTGTAGAGAATTTGGGAATGTGCGAACAAACAAACGCAAAGCGTGATAACGTGAAGCTTATTACATAGTATACATAGTTTACGGTAGTTGCGGTTCGCGGCGCTACTTTCTCGCTAGAAAGTCGCGCGCGCTTTTCTCGCGCGATACATGTATATATACAGTATGTCTCTCGCATATGTACATACACCCAATAGCGCAACTCTGTTGTCATTCACGTTTGAGTTGGTTTGTAAGTAGTGAAGCCTGTATTGGGAATGCGCATGCGCGGAATCAGAACCTCATCCTGTAATGTCATCTTGATCTTTCTCTTTTCCTTCCTCTCTTTTTTCCTTTCTCTCTTTCTTTAATTAAAGCACATATGCAATTATTTACATTTGATTTACGTTAAAGTTTTACAATTCTCGTTTCTAACTACAATAATAATTACAATATCCCGTTTATGTGATTGTAATAAATGTACAAAGACCTGTCTGAGGTTTTTTTTTTCATGACTGATTAAAAAAGAAATTTAACTTTTTATTGCATATACTACTCTGGTTACGATTGTCAATAACTCTCTTGTTGTCATCTAATCTTAGCAAGAGCAAAAGTACACACACAGCTTTGACAATGTTTCTTTTTTATTTCAAGTTACCGTTTGCGCGTGAATTTGGCGTGAGACAAGAGCGCGGCTCCTGATTCTCGATATCGCAACAAAACGGAGTAAAGAAACGGCGGTGGTTGAAACTGTGAATGCAATGTTCTCAGATCGCAACGCGTGTGCAGTAGCGCCGGCTTCGACATTTCGTCGCATCGGGGATACCTTGCCCCTTACGGAAAGAGGAAACGAGAAACTTCAAAATTTAAAATACAAAAGATTTTATTATCTTTTATAAAACAGTAATTGCACTTATTGCATCAATAAGAGCAACAGAATAAGGCAACTTTGCGAAGGACCTTATTATACATTAAATATAGTTTATTATTTATAAATTGCGGATGCTTGTTTTGAACTTATTCGAGTTTTTTTGCGTATAAAAATTAACAAACATTTAAGTTTACGCGAGAAGAGAGGAATTTCTGCTGCGTCGAGCTCAGTCATGTGGTCGGTAATAATATAGGTCCTTGGATATGCGCGTGAGATTTGTCGCACGATCTGAGAATGGTGTCTCCGGATGAAAACACGCCGCAATGTTATCGAAAACGATCTCAGCAAAAAGTACTTCTTGGGAAAAAAAAGATTATACATTGAATGCGTAAATGCTAAAGTTTTAACGCGTGCGGGTTTGAACGGGAAAAAGAAAATTAAAATATATATCAAAAGAGTACAAGGTTCCTTATCTTACATTTTCTTTATCTTTGCAATAAACAGAATTATTTTAATTTCCACTAAATATTTGTGATGAACCGCATAAAAAGAGTATGTTGCGCCTAAATAATTGTTTCATTCCTTTTTCTGTCGTTTTATTTTTTTATTCGTTTTATTTTATTATGTCGTATTCCTTCTTTTTATATGTCGTTCATTTCCTCCTTTAGTATTATTTCATGTTTCACGGGAACATAGAGGGTTATTTCCAGGCAGGCTTCTTTTTCGCGAAATAAGCACTTTGCTGAAATTGTTTTCGTTCGTGTCACATGCGCGCGCAGAAATACCCATCCGGAGATGCTATATATGGCCACCAGTTTGCGATACATTATATACGGGGGGGACTTGCTTAAATGTACGGTCTTTCTCTGACGTACCGTTAGATGTCGCCGTGCATGCCTTTAAATCGAATCCCGCAGTTCCACCCGCGTTAGCGTAACAATTCCCTCGTTAGTTCTCGCGAAAATCAAAGAAAGTTCCGCCTGGCACTATCGTTGTCGGCTTTACGGCCATCGGCGGGGCACGGGGGGAGGGGGGAAGGGGAGAGTGATCGAATATCGCAACATCGACCGGATATGCGAGGACAAGGAGCAGCCGTAACACCGCCGGAGTTTCATCATTGATGCACACACAAACTATTTCGGACGAAAATAAACGACGGATTTTCATCGAAAAAGCATCGCCGAGGCAATTATCGCGTTTCGCGAAATGTCTGTACGAAATGCAGCCGATTATACGCAATTGAAATTTCATCCGGTGCATTATCCCATCGTTAATTATCGTTGATCGATCGCAGAATTCCACGGATTAAATACAAAAGATTTTAAAAATTAAAAATAAAAAAAAAACAAATTTGGTAATCGAGGAGCCGCAGAAAGAAATTTGTTTCCATGCGAGATTGACAAGTCACGCAATAATGATACCGACAGTTATTACATTACGTACAAGGTGGTGTCCTCGTCGGGGATCGAATTCATGCAAAGGACCTTTGTTAAATCGCCGAGGAAAGACGCACTTATGAGAGACGCAATCAGCGGCCGAAAATTCGATCGAGATACATATCGCACCGAAATATCGTCGTGTACGAGGCTCAGTTGCAAAAGGTTCTCTAACCTTTCCGCGCCATTGTGTTGTACCGAAAAGGCGTACGCAATAGATCCGCCGTAAGATCGCATGATTGCTCGCGGGGCTGTTCCGCGGAAAAGATCCGACCCGAAAAGCTCGACCCGAAGACTTTCTTTCTAGGAACTCATTCGTAGGAACAGACGTTACAGGCGCTGCTGGTTCATCCGACGAGAGTGTAACAGCCGGTCCTGACAATCCGTGTTCTCCTGCTGAAAGGGGCGGAGCGACAGTGCCGCCGTCGAGCGAACAGGATCAACAGCAGCAGCAACAACAACAACAACAACAGATCTACCAGCAACACAATAACGCGCAGTGCCAACAGCAACAGCAGCAACGCGCAGCAGGAAGTGTCGCAGCCGTTGCATCGCACGTTGCTGAGAACAGTGGAGCCCCCTGTGAAATGCGGAGAACACCACCGCAAAATAAAGGTGAGAGCCTCTCCTTTTTCTCCTCTCGTAACATTTATATCTTTATTTGTTTAGAGCTCCACCTGATTTTGCAAACGAACAAGTACACGCACAGATTGGTAAACGAGAACAGATGAATACAAATGCAACGTAAAATGCAAAACGGATGCAAAAAAACAAATTTATAATAATTGCGCACTCTGTAAAAAGAATTGTTTATTGAATTTGAGCGTTTGTGCGGAGTTGTTTATTAATAAAATTACTTATTAAGTAACTCTTGTATCTCTGCAACATGTAAAGAATTTTTTTGCAGTCGTCGCTCTTTGCTTATTAAAGCTATTAAACAGACGTGTGAAAAAAAATTTATAATAACTACATAAGGAAAATTTCTTGTCGGATGTACTTGAGCGTTTATGCAGAGTGGTTTATCAATAGAACTGTTTATGTAACCTTCGTAACTCTTCGCAACACATTCCGTAGATAAAGGAAGATTTTAGCCGTTTTACTCCTCACATTAAATTTATTAAACAAAACGAAGATAAATGAGATTCGCGTTTCGCGGACTCGATATCAAGTTCAGTAATTCTACCGAGGTTTCGCATTTGATATTCGGATGCAAAAGAGTCTATAATTTATGCATAGACTTTCAATAATTACCAACTTATTTTGCATGCAAAGCAAGCGCGGGGCAATGTGGAGAACACCTCGCTTTGCATGAAAAGTCCGGTTTTCCTTGGTTTATCGCGATTACTTTTATCACATCGACACGTAAAAACAAACGAATCTGCTCGCAGGTTCAAGAAACCTCGATCGTATACTGTTTTACAATTTTACAAATTTCAGTTTTTTATTCGGAGTTACTTGACCTTGGCGACACCGGTGAGAAGGTCAAGGTCATCGGGAGGAGGTTTAGCCGCAAATAAAATTTTGTCAGCGAACAATAGCGTCAAACAAATTTACATCATCGTCAAACTTCTACGGAAACGAGCAATCAACCTCGCACCGAGTCGGATAATGATAACGTACACAGAAAGAGGAGTAGTGTTTAATTAAAGATGACATTCTCAGATAGTGACGCGATGCGTCACATCGCGTTACGTGGATATCGCTCCATGCGAGCGCGACTCCGAAGACGAGGACGAGACACGATATACAGTCGCTGGTGAGGCGCGCGTGAACGAGAGACCAGTCGCTTCCTCTTTACCCGCCCTCGTTGCACAGTTTATACAGTTAGCCACGCAGTGTTCGAGTCGTGTTCACCACGACGACCGATTGTAATGTGCAACCTATCAATGCAACCGTGAAATCAAAGCGGGCTTGTATTTGATAGAGCGTCTCTTCTCTCTTGGACGCGATCACCTCCGCGATAAAAGCGACCGACCACGTGGCTCGGCGCGTGTCTTATCTCTTTCACGATCGTGTGTGCATCATCGTCGTTATATCGACGCCCCGATTAGGTCTGTAAAAACCGAGAGTAAACTCATTTGAGAAGAGAACACTCATTTTCTATTCTCCTGATTGCGCGCGTATGCGTGCGTATGTGTGTAAAAGTGAGAGTGACAGTGAGATAACACAAAAGAAGCGAATAGGATAAGAGAAAAGAGCAGTGGCATCGAGTAGAAGAGGAAGAGAGAGAAACGAGTCAGCCAAGAAGGAAGAGAGGAAAAAGGAGAGGGAGGAAGAACTCTACCAGAGAGGGAGAATGCTGACTGGCAAGTACGTGGGACACGTTTGCGTTCACTGGCTGCGTCCATCGACACCAGTAGGGTGATCGCACCTCCGAAAGGGGTCTAACTCAGGAATAGAGGAGCGCGACGCATCAATCGACGCACCGATCGACAGAAGGTTTCCAACGGCGCGCGTCTTTTGTACTTAAGACCCCAATCGTGTGTGTGTGTGTGCGCGCGTATCGGAAAGCGACGATCAATCTTCGGTATGCAATTACACGCATTATTGATTAATCATCCGACACATATCTCGCACGCATATTTTCTACACTCATTAGTCGCAATCGGATATCATATCGCAATTTTTTTCGATTGATGTTCGTGACAAATTGCGCGAAATTGTGCGATCGTTCGCGAAATCACATTCGAATCGAACGCACTCAATGATCTAACTAGCATAGATAAAATTTGTCGGTCTTCACGAGTACATTAGGCATGGTAAGTTCAGATTTCAATATTAAAAAAAAAAAAGTACTTCGATTATTAAATTGTAAAATTACGTGTTCAATCGTATAAGATTATATGGGTGAGACTTACAAGTATGTAAAAACATTTGTTTACATTTTTAATAATACATGTGTGCGTTGTGTAACTGTGACAGATTAGATACTGTACAACATATCGTTTAACAACGCGATATTTTTTTTCACATTGATAAAATAGCATTATCGAAAATAGCATTATCGCGGTACGTATCTTTGTTTGAATATTGCTGGAACGGATATCTTTCTGCTTTGTTGCATGTGTGTGTGTGAGTTTTGTGCGAATGCTTGTGGAAAAAAAAAAGACACGTACACGTAACTTTGCCGCTGCGTGTTTTTACACGCGCGCAAACTTTAATATAACTGTAATTAATCAGTTTGAATAGTTGATCATTTTTAAAAAAACTATCGTGGCCTCGACATTTCCTTCGTTTTAGAATTTTTTTGCCTGCAAATTGCTTGAGAAATCCGATTTTTTTTTTTGTTTTTTAATTCTCGCGTTAATGGTAAGCGAGAGCTTTCAAGCAAATAATAATTTTAAATGAATATCGCATATGTATATCTGTAACTATGTATGTATTTGTTTTCTGTGACGACACATCAATATGCAAATGCGCGAGCATAAATACGTTGAAAGACGATTCCGAGTCTTGTGATAAAACTTGGGTGAAACTTGAATTAAGTCGACTATATCAATAGATCAATTATAAGCGTGCAGCGATAACGCAATGTTGCGTCATTAGAGTCAAGGATCAAGTTTTTCTTGGTGTTTCATTCTTGTCATCTCGCGGAACGCTTATCACAGAATTGTTACAAAATAAACCAATAAATCTCTTCCACAATGACTGACTTCAGAATCTTATTTGATTTGTATCTCTTTTTGTAAACCTCACTCAATGAAATATTACATCTCATTATATTGTGCGTGAAAAGTCAGTGAGACTAGCTGAAGTAGTTGAAACGAATTGATTAAATATTCTATACAAAAAACTCTGTGTGTGTGTGTGTGTGATGTTAGAAATGTGTGCCAACTATCTGGAAACGGATAATTGTATTCTATAAAAAAAAAAATTATTTCTCTGTACGTTAATTTGCGTGTGTATTATTATCTTAATGCGATCGATCTAGAAGATCTAATAAAAAATAATCGGATCGAGGAACTTCCATCTTTTTCTCGGAACATCTCTTGATTAACAGCATTACTTGGGATGAATTATGACTGTGTGAAATCTTCTCTTGATTTCTCTGTTTTTCTTTCTTTTCACGCGTCTTTTTCTTCCATTTCGCCACATTTATTATTAAACTGGCACAGTCGCACTTGTACGCAATCGAATGTAACATAAAAAATGTAGTGCCATTTTGTTGTTCTATTTTCGATCTTGTTGCTCTGGTAATCTTGCGCAAATCGATGACGGAGCGACAAATTAGCAAGCACTAAATTTAGATGTTTTATTCAATTGTGCTGAAGCGGCTAGTATTAGATTAATCAATGTTACTTACTTTTCTTAAGCTTATCTCTACTATATAATGCAGATGCGCTGCGCTGTTTCCGCGAAATCTGATTTCTACAATTTCATTGTTTTCTAATTAAATGACGTTTTATTCTTTTTTTGCACAGTTGACAGATCGGGTACTGGGCAGTCTGGAAGCTCGCCGAGGGTGACGCTTCGGCTCAACCAGGTGCGAGGAACAAGGGATGAGAAGAAAGGGACGGGTGCTTCGAACTCCCGTCAAGGCGGCATAAGCGCACAAGTACGCACTGTCATACAAAATTAGCGTCTTTGAACTGGACTGAAATTTTAGAGAAATATATTAAAAACATTTATAAGGAACGATTCATAATTTTAATTTAGCTTAAAATTTTAATATAATTGTTTTAGCAAAATATTTAAATTGTCTCGATATATCAATTTTAATATTAATAGAGAACACACACGCAGGGTCAAGGTTCAATGGAAACTTCGTCGAAGACGTCGGGTAATGCGTCATCGGGAAGCACAAATGCCGCTTCGAACACTGGCACATCGGGCAACACATCCTCTAGTGACAGCGGTGATGTGTACGAGTTCAAAAGCTCGAAAGAGCCAACGCCGGTGAGAGGCGCAAGCACATCTCCGAATCCTAATCCGGATAAAGACAAAGATGGTAGCGGCAAACCTTCAGCTAGCCAAGGTAATCAGGGAACTAGCAATAATGCCACTACCGGCGGTTCGTCAACATCGTCCAGTGAAGCGACGACGGCACCATTGACTTCCGATGAAGCTTCAGCTGCCACAACGTCGCCATCGTCGAAACGTACTTTCGAGGGCGGCGACAACACGGAGGAGCAGGACGATGAAAATCGTCGGAAGAAACGAAAAGACACTGAAACCGCGAAAGAGAATACAAAAACCAACACAACGGGACGACAAAATACCAGTAGAAACGCTGCTAGTAGCGGAGAAAAAGTAAGAATCACAAAGATTTCGATTGTGCGTGAGCTTTTTGTGATGATGTATTTTACGATGTTCAAATTGTTTGCAGTGTGCCAAGTCGGGTAAACAAGGATCTGGAACAACGTCCGGGAAAGGAAATCAAAATGCGAGCTCCGTAAGTGCGGACAGGAAGAGTCCCAGCACCTCTTCTATGGCCAGTAGTCCAAAACCTTCGAATACTCCCAGTTCGACAAACACGAAAACCGCCACTCCAGCACCGTTGGAATCCGACAGCGAGGAAGACCGATTGAAATGCTCCGATTCTAATTCCGCTCCCAAAGTACCACCCTTGAAAATAGTTATTCCGCAGAGTACGACATCGGAACAAGAGCAAGGCAATAGAAACGGTAAAAATATTACAAATAGAAGTCATCAGTTGCCCTATGTAGTTGCGAGCTCGAACAGCAACGATTCGTTAGAGAAAGATCAAAGTCAATCGACCAGCGGTACAACCAGTCCTACGGAAGGCAGCACCAGTACGAAAGGAGAGGATAAAAAAGATTTTGGTGCGATTTTGCACGGGGAGGAAAGGTCGACCCATCATCAACGGGTGTTGAGAAGTTCACACAGGTGATAAAAAATTGAAACACGAGAAAATCTTACGATTCATACTTGAAGTGTAACCGTCACAATTCTAATTGTATTATTACAGAACTGGAAATGGCAATAACGGTTCCACGGTGCAGAAAGAAAGTACACCTTCATCGGGTAATGGAAGTTATTCCAATTCGTCGCCTTTGCCAGCTAACGCTTCTATGGATCGGTCAAATAATTCATCACCGTTACAAAGACATCACTCACCGACGCCCGAGACAGCCGGATCCGACGCTAATAAAACTAGTTCGTCGGAATCCGCAAATACGGGAACCGCCTCGAAATCCAGTGCAACTGTGGAAAAATCGGACAAAAATATGGACTCCACCGGAAAAAACCAAAAGGATAGTAATGCGGAAACCGTAGAGAATGTATCGTCAGTGACATCCTCTGCGATATCCAATACCAACACACCGGCACCACCTGTCGAGCTTCATCCCAGGAAAAGGAAGATGAAACCTAATAAAGAGGCGCAACAGGCTGCTACAGCCGCTAACGAAGCGGCTGAAGCTACTAGTACGGGACCAGAAATTCATCCGCACGATCAACCAATTACCAATTGTTATCAGCTATTTCTAAATATTAGAAAACAGGTAAACTATGAAAAAAGCTCGCAAGTTTTTTTAACCACACGATTGAAAAATAAAAACTTCGAATAATTAATGCATTTATGTATGCGATTGAAGAATTTCTAATGATCTTTCACAGATCGAGAGAAGACGAAAGGGTTTATTTCCAGTACAACCGAAACCTCCTCAAGGTTTTAAGGATTATCTGATGAATCGATGTACATATGTGTTAGCTGGTAATGTGAAGCACGAGCCAAATATCAATCCACCGGTTGGTCTACACGCGGCTATGAAAGATCTGTATGTTGAGCAAGAAAAAGAGCGATATCGTCTCAGAATGCAACATGTCGTTGAAAAGGAGAAGTTGGTTCTGTCAGTGGAACAAGAGATTCTCAGAGTTCATGGTAGAGCAGCCAGAGCGCTCGCAAATCAGTCCCTTCCTTTCTCCGTTTGTACGATTCTCAAAGATGAAGAAGTTTATAACGTTATCACACCAGAACAAGAAGAAAAAGATAGAAACGCAAGAAGTAGATATAACGGCAGATTATTTTTAAGTTGGCTTCAGGATGTGGATGATAAGTGGGAAAAGATAAAGGTAAAGATAAGATAAGCAATTTTGATTTACTTAAGTAGTTCAAAACAAAACTTAATATATGGTCACTTATGAATCTCTACTTTTATTCATAACCATTTCTTTTCACTCATGAAAAATAAATTTCTACAGGAGGGCATGTTGTTGAGACACCATAACGAAGCGGATTCTTTGCACGCTGTTCAACGGATGCATTGGGAGTGGAAATTAAAGGAAGTGGGACTGTGTGAATCTAAAGTAACTCCTCAAATAGAAGATGTTCATGTTCCAATGGTGCATGTTTCAGATGATTTCGATTTGTTACCAGCTTAGTGTACACTTGTATCTGTATAAGTTTTCTTACACCTAGTTTTCTTTTGGAACAACTTCGAGGACAATGGCTTTAATCTGTGATCTCTATTGATATACGCATCTCTGTTATCATGTCATTACCAAGTATGTTATAAGCAAACATTTTAAAGCAACACACAATGAACTGCAAAAAAAAAAAAAATTTGAAGTGACAAACGTGTATCATATTACGATATACGTAAAGATCGCACGGAAATGTGGAATATAAAAAAAAAAATCCGAGACTAAATTAGAAAAAAAAGCGATTGAAAATTTTATCAAATAGACAACAGTCATGTACTTGCAGTTATTTACCTTTTGACAATAAGTGACATCCAGATTTTGGCATACAACGTGCCAGAAAGTTAGGAGAATATTTCTTTATCTTATATAGTTGAAATAAAGTAACACTCACACATTTCTTGATTTACATGAATAAAATACACGTTTTATCAATATGTGCCTTGAATTTGTGTCATTAGATTCGGTCGTAACATTAGAAGACTGGTTTTTTCTCTGCACTATGTTACTTTATCTTGTTCATTTACAATAAAACACTTGTATATTCAAGCTTCGAAGAAAAAAAAGATACAAGTGCAGCGAAAAGAGCAGAACTAATAATTTTATAGAATGCAGTATTATCTTGACGATGGAATTTCTCCAAAATGTTTTTGTGAAAGCAATGAATGTTAAAGGCGCGAATGAAAATTTAAATAACATCAGAATTCGAAATCGAGCGGTGAAATATGGTATCGCACTTATATTCAGACTGTATGAGAAATTAAAATCGCTAATAACGATGTAGTACATGAGAAATCAGTAAGTTACAATACTGCCATGTTTCATGCAGGCAATCTAATATGTATGTGCAACATATGAGCGTTTCGGTGTAGAAATATATTTCCAGAATTGGATTTAAAAAAATGCATGCATACTATTTTATGACTTATTTATTAAACGTCGGTGATAAAAAAAATAATCAAAACATGTAAACTTTTCGTATATAAATGTCATGTGTTTTGATTAATGAAGTAAAAATGTACTACTCGTGAGGAGAACAAGATATCTTTAAAACAATAATTTTTTTTGTACTTACCAATAATCACCATTTTTTCCTTTATAATTTTATTCCAGAAATCTTATTAGGCTAAACTAATAAAGTCCAAGGAAATAAGTAAAGTTATACTCTCGCATGTTGTGTAGTTACAAACGTTTAATTACTTTTTGCTACTGTCATCTTTATATTCAGTATTTACAGCAACTGTTTGATTGTTATTATTACCTAATTTAAAATCTATTGGTTTGTCATATCCCATTATTTTGATGTAATGACTAGAATCACAAAAAAATCTTTGCTCTAAGAATAGAGGAGTATCTTTTACAATGCAATTTGTAAACATGCCAGTTATATCTGGTACTCTTACATCACCTGGGCTAAATGTGAGCTGAAATACAATGTTTTTACTAAAACTGATATATAAACAAAAAAATATGCCCATTTGAAATATTAATAAATATACCTTTTTTGTACGAAGAAATAAACTATAAGTGTGTGCGGTATATTTATCTTCTTTTTCGTCGTAATACAAGTACGTTACGTATTTCTTGGTTATTAAATGTATTAACAAAGGAGTACCAACAGCCATAAATCCAACACATCCAAATATGCCTAAAAAAAATCCTATATTGCCAGTTTCCATAACTTTTAAATAAAAGGCAGGCTGGGCTAACAAGCCAGCAGCTGATGTCATCAGAGAAAAAGCTTTGAGAGCTCTGATCTGTTTCGTTAAAGTTCCATAATAAATTTCAATCTTTTCCGAAGGCGCTTTATCAGATTCTTTGGCTGAGAAATATCTTGCATCGTGCATTATGGGCAACCTCTAAAAAATTACGAACTGGTGTAACAAAAAACACATCTTCCACAGTCTCGGTGTAATTTATTTTCATAAAATGTCACTGAAACTATTTTGTTCTAACCTTAGGAGTGTAACAATTAGACGCAACGTAGGTTAAACTGCCCAAAAAACATTGTTTTTGGTTGAATGCGCACAGACGTAAAACCAATGCCATTATTTAAGAGAATATTGTTGTGTAGATAATGTGTATATAATATTTACATTCCGGTATAATGAATAAAACCCTGAGGATTCTTTAAATTAATAATCCTTCCTCAGATAAGAGGCAGCAGAGTACTCTGTTTAATAAGTGTGAAAGTAGTTTGTTCAATCTCCGATAAGAGTCTCTGCATATCTCTTGTCAGTCAAGTCTGAACAAACCTGTGCTTCGTAGAGACCCCCAAACTATTTTACAGTTATTGTCCGTATTTATATTAATGCTGCAATAATTACGAGGAAAATTGCTGCTAAGAATTATTTTACAATAGTATGAGTTAAGTAATCGAATAAATGGAATGTTAATATTATGTAAACAGCAAGAAAATGTACTTTTTTTTACAAAAAGAAATAACTCTGAAACACCAGTAAAATTGCACGCTACTGAGGCAGATGCACGTTTGCGCACGCGTTTCGCGGAAGATATATGTTCGGAAGTGCCTTTTTTCCTTGTTTTCGTTTACATTGAGTCCTTGTCGCGGTGCACATGGTCACACGAGGATATGAATTAACGCGCCTCGCTGTCTCAACAACAACAAAAACGTGTCAGATGCAAGGAGCGGAACAGCCGTAAGCTGGGGCGATATCTCGTCGGGTGACCAATTCTAACCTCGTTTTGACGGTAACATGAAGTCGGGTAATACGGACAAGCATAGGGGTGCGATACTCCTAAAACAGGAGGAAAATGAGCAAGTGTTCCAGCTGATAGGAAATCGATGCCAGGTGAGTGCTCCTTTCTTTGTGCAATCTCATTGTATTGTCGACTCATGCATATATTTCAATATTGATCTACTGGTCCGACCAGCTTTCAGCACGATTTTCGGAGTTTACTTTGTTCTGTCGGTTCTCTTTTAATTTCACACTTTCGTATATTTTAAATAATATTTTAAATAATATTAGAACGTATCGTTTTTTTCGAACGTAACTGTATATCTAGATGTCAGATTTTACTAGTAAATATATTTAAGTGTGCGTGCGTGAGTACGTTGTGCGTATGCACGACGCGCGCGTGTGTGTGCGCGCAAAATTGCGAATACATGAGACAGAGCTTTGATGACTCAAAAATACGTAAATAGAAACGCATATTTTTTTTGTTACATCCTGCTTCACAGAGAGATATGTGGTAGATATGTGGTGATGTAGCAAAACATTAATTTGATAACTAAAATATATATTGGTGAAAATATAATACTACACGTGTTATCTGTGCGAATGCAAAATAAAGATTTATATTGTTTTTGTTATTTAAGTTGTGTAACTATTTTGATATTTAATTTATATGTAAATAAATCAAAAGATATAATTTTTAAAAAGATTTGAATGTTAAGTGTATACATGATTGTTGTAGTACATAAGTGCTTATGTGTTTGTTCTAGTGTTTGGCAGCTGGTATTATACAATTATATTTGACTGAACCTCCCTTACATCGAGATTGGATTAAGAGGAATACAGGTATCATTACTCTAATAAGAGACAATCCAAGACGTAGTTTCTTTTTGCGATTGTATTGTTTACAAAAGAAAGCGATGTTGTGGGAACATGAAGTTTATAATTCAATGGATTATAAAGCACCGATGTCATATTTTCATACATTTGAAGCAGAAGATTGTATGGCAGCGTTTAATTTTGCAAGCGAGACTGAAGCCATCACATTAAGGTATATGTCAAAAGAATGAACAGAAATGTCATAGACAATCAATTAAAGTACATATTTGTTAAACAGAACACTCTTAATGTCTTTTTTACAGAAATATACTTCTTGGTAAATTACACGCAAAACGTCAGAGGAAGCAAGAAAGAAAAGCAAAAGAGGGACAACTTAGTGGTCCGTTTTCTTGGAAAAATCAAAGTGCTGCATCACCTCACAATATTACATCAAGTTCATCAACTAATTTATCGAATGGCGCACCCACTACAGTTGGAGTTAACAGGAGTGCTTCGAGCAGTTCGATGTATAAAACTAAAAAGAAAAAGAACGAACAAGATCTCAAGCGCAAATTGACTAAAGACGATATTGGTCTTCCTTCTAATTTCAGGTACGAATAAAGCTTCACTTCCTATCATTTTTTACACTAATTTATGAACATGTGTATATATTGTATATATTGTTCTAATTCTTTTACAGGCATGTAGCGCACTTAGGATGGGATGTAAATAATAAAGGCCTGGAATTAGATTCCGTAGACTCTCAGTTACAACAATTTTTTAATAATGCTGGTGTATCGGAGTACGAACTACAAGATAAAGGCACTCGGAAATTTATTTATGACTTTATAGAAAGAAACGGGGGCATGAGCGCAGTGCAAGAAGACATTCAACCAGTTGCTAATCCGAGAACTAACAATCAGCTTCCATTGCCACAAAAACAGGATTATCCTCCACCTATTCCCGCACGAACAATACCTGTAAGTTTTATATCTTAACGTTATACAACAGTACATTAGTATTGTGCATCAATAAAACCATTTGTATTTCAGCATCAAACACGCAGTGCTCCACCTTTGCCCCCAAATCGTCATAGCGTATCTTCTGTATCACTAAACATGCCACCTAGCGTGCCTGCGAGTGCATCTCCGAGTGCTTCCTCCACTATGCCATCAGCACACAAGACCTTACCGTCGAGACCTCCTCCACCTACTGTAACTATAGCACCGACTTTACCTCCACCTCCACCACCGCCTCCACCAGCTCCTCCCTCGAGAACTAGTTCGAATATTCCCGCGCCACCGCCACCGCCACCTTTACCAGATACAAGTAGTGTCAACAATACGCCAATTAATACGAATGCTACTAATAACAATAATGAGGAAACAATATCTGATCTCAGGCCAATGCTCATGGAATCTATCAGAAGCGGCACAACTTTAAGGGTATGTAAAACACTATTCAATTTCTTAAAAAGTGTAAAAGAACACTGATGTATATGTAACATGCATATTTCAATTTGAGCAATGTATTACATTACAGAAAGTTAACAAGACGGAAACGAAACCACCGGTTGAAAATTCAAGAGGAGAGTTACTACGACAGATACGTGAGGGTATCGAATTGAAACCCGTTCCAAACGAAGTGAAATCAAATGCGACACCCGCACCACGTGGTGGTTTAGCTGACGCATTATCCAGAGCTCTGGCTGAACGATCTCGTGCAATTCACAGTGAAAGTGAAGACGAATCAACTAGTGATACTAGCGACGACGACGAATGGGACGATTAAATCCTGATTAGGTTGGAAACTTCAGATTGTATATCTGCATTCAAGCCATATATGAAAATTTGTTGCATCTTTATCGTATTTATTTTTCTTATTTACTACGAAGAACGTTATATACAAACATATATAATGTTTCAGATGATTAAAAAAAAAGCAACAATAACATACACGTATACCCGCTGTGATAAATATATTATTGATAAAAAAAAAACAAAAAAAAAAGATTAACGAAGCTATAAACGTGCAATGTAAATAATCTTGAATTTTATTATCCAAAGAAGAGTGTAAATCAGGATAAAAAAGTATTTAAAAGAAACTACTTAGATGTATAATTGAGAATAAGAGCGCACTATGTATATGAATAGGGCAGGTAAGGGTAAGCAAAAATTATTTCAATATTTTTAAAGAGAATAGAAAGTGAGAGAAAAAAAGAATAAAAGGGATATCAGCGAGCGATTAACGAAGTTGCACTACAAAAAGTATTTATATTGTGTCTCTCATAAGTAGAGAAATTGAACAATTCGAACTTTTTGTATGTGTAGCAATATCTTCGATCTAGAAATTACTCTTGTTTTTGAAAGTGGTTTTACAAAGTTGAGATATGTAACATTCAGCTAGTAGTACGTTCAGCAGCGTCTCGTTTTGAGACTCAACTATCACTCATATTCCTTATAGCCTTGTACCCACTTTTGTTTAAAAACTTTTGCCAAAATATCGTGTCTTTTCCAAGGTATTCAACTCTATTAAACTAAATTATTCGATATAAGATTGCATTCGAGCGTCTTACTGTATAAAATTTTACATGTATATATTATATATATATATGAAGGAATATATAGTGATATATGTTAGAAAAAAAGAATATATTTTTCTAAACTTAGTTTCTATGTAGAAGAATACAAATAAAAAAAAAGTACTAGAGAGAAGTAGTGCTCTCCAACTTGCCCTGTCTATACATACAATCTACGAAATTTAAACAAAGAAATATTATACAATATATTATTACAAACATTTCAAACATGTTTTCAATTATTTTAAAGTCTGCGAATACACTAGTTACTGTCGTACACATATTTATATGAAAGATTACACATGCGTATGCTTTTTACTGAATATAAATTTAAATTAAGAGAATAGGTAGTAAATCGTATTTACGTTCTATTATATATACTGTCCTGATCTTATCATATTAATATCGCAAATAACATATATAGAACTAAATTCGTCTTAGATAAACAGTGTATCTACACATCATGAATACATAAAAATATCCTTAGTTTATCTTTGTATTTTCTAAAATCTACAGATTCTCTGACACAAAAAACAATTGATGTTTGACTAATCAAAATCAGTTGTATACATGATGTATGTCATTTAATACACCTAATACCGATCAGGTAAAATATAACACGTATTACTCATCGCGTTTGCATCATTTTAATTCTTTTTTTTTAATTATATATACAAAGTATATAAAAAAAATATGTATATATTTTTTAACATACCAACAAAGAGATTTAGTATTTGTTTGATGAATACGCACATTTTCTTAAAAAACAAATTAACTATAGTTTGTTCAGCGAATTCAGACAGTCTCTCTCTCGATGATTGCGTTATTAGCTATTCCAAATTTTCAAGAATAAAATTCAAGAACGTCGATCAAATATACAGTTCGTTAAGTATGATTAACAACTAGTATTTATTTTTGTTTATCCTATTTTATTGCGTGTGAAATAGGCTAACGTGTATTAAATTATATGATTTTATCATATAACTTAATGATTTTATAGAATATTTTTAACGTTTGTGCTTTATTATACTATATACGGCACAGATATCGATACGGATATTTAACACAAAGAAAAGTCATCGGAGAGAACATTGCGCAAGGCACAAGATATACTTTTGCCGTTACGGAGAAATCCTAGTCACAAGATTAAAAAAAAAAAAGTATATTAAAATATTATTATATTAAAATATTATTATATATATTTTATATAATATGTCGTTATATATCTCCCGCAAAAGAATTACTTCTGTTGTTTTTTCTTCTATATATTTACATTGTTTTGATATATCTCTACATATCTCTACCACACACTCTTTATAAAGCAGCAGTCTTAATATATACATATATATATATATATCACTAATGTTGCATTTAACACAATAGAAGAAAATTCAAATCAAATAAAAAATTTATACTTATTTGTAATAATATATTATAATTGTATACATATATATATAAAATAAAATAATAAAAATGTAATGTAAAAATAATAATAAAGTTGTAATAGTAAAATAACGATGTTCAGACTTGTATTTGTTGACAAACATATATAATAAGAATATATAAAAGTTGCAAGATGTTTCACAATATAATCTCTTATTTGTTGCGTTTTAGTTTGCCAAACACTTGAAGATGACTAATTAACGCAGTTGTGAGATACGACACGCATGAACATCCTAGAATTTGTATGAACATTTACATACATCACAAATATAACAAATATGTATTAAGAATAAACAATATGTGTAAGCATATCTATAAATTATATTGTTATTTTTCTTATAATTATATTTTTCTTTAAATTATGAATCTCGGCCAATAATAAGTGTTTTTATGGCACGTTTGTTATACTTCTTATAAATATTAATCATATAGTTATTGTAATAATGAGTTTAGTCTTATTTACAGGCCATTGCTGGAAATTGAAACTCAAAGGGGTTGCGTGTCGGGCGTGCTCACACTAAACGCGGCTATAAATACATTAATAATTGTTATAAGAAAAACGGCCACTACGACGTAATTGTTGATTCTCTCAGCGTTGACGGATTTCGACTTGCCTTTCATGTCGTATCGGCCCTTAAAGATTAAACTGACTCCAACGGCAATCTAAAACGGTATTAGGCAAGAAGTGCTACGGAAGCTAGCAGAGTTTTGAGTTTAAAAAATGGTTTCAAGAATAGATAAAGTTCTTTCAACTCTTGCAATCAAATATTTTTCTTTTTCTTCGATAGATGATATTTACCTGCAGTACAAGACTGATGATAATCATGCTCAGAGTGAGATAAAAAGTCGGGCTGTTTTTCTGGTACTCGAGAAGATATCGCAGTTGGTTTGCATTAGCCGTTATGAGCGCGATGTCCATCATACCTTGTGCCACAGTTTTTTTGGCCGCGAAGGTGTTCGACTGGCGATTTCTTTTGTCCGTCGTATCGACGGACACCCCTTGCTCTTTCACCACAAAATCCTCTTGCATTTCGGATTTGACGGACGGTTCCCATATTGCAACGTCCTTCAGTGTCTCCATGTTGGAAGAAGTAGCCGGATCGTCCATCCTGCCGTCGTGAGATGTCTTCACTTCCATCATTTTGCGAACATTAAGTTACTCTCGTCACCGTATATCGTTCCGGTTTAACAGACGCACTTTATAAGAAGATATTCCTTATAATAATAAGCTCCAGTAGCAATCAATTATCAATTTATCTACATACACACACGAATCTCTTGGCTTTCCACATGCGTGTCTCTGCATGTGTACAGGAATTGTGATAAGACTTTGTTGATGATGATATCTAAAAAGTAGTTATTGTTTGAATACTACATCGTACATAACACCGGGATTTTTATTGTTTTTACAAACAATGCGCATAATGATTCAGATATGATGACTCAGATTTATAATTGACAGAAAACGTGAAACGAAATATTTTTGCAAACAAGACTAACTTTATTAGGTATTTATACATTTATAGTGTGTGATATTATATTTATATATATATATATTTGAATTTTTGTGAAATGACTTAGTTCTCAAATTTCCTGCAAGATCAACTATAATGTAATTTCTCTTAAGCAAACTATTGTAATTTATATATTTATGGATAGTATTGTTATATATATAGAACATTACAATCGAAACGCACAAATTACAATATTTTGTAGCAATATATCTTAGCAACCAGAACTGATGTGATAATTCATGTGAGAAGGCAGTCGTGATGGGAATCGAATGTGTATGAATTTGTTATAATATTTTGCTCACACGCACGTGAGCAGATACTTTGTGATATAATAACGCAAAAGAAGAGAAACACTTACGTCAAAGAATTAGTTTTGTCGTCATCTAATGTAATCCACAGGTCTTCTCGTATTATAACAACGTCAATTTTTCAATTTTATGTACATCCGTCGCACACTTGAACGTAGCGAAGACTTGCGCTACACAACGCGATCCGAAGCATGAAAGCAGTGACGATAAATTTTATCATGGCATTGACCGGAAAAGTCAACCGTTAAGCAAACCGCAAATTAGTTGTTTATAAAAGCGAAAAAAAGCGAAAATTATCGTCTTTTAGCTACTATAAGTTGTATTCGTCGTAATTTTTACATAGCACATGTTTTCCTATTGTTTATTTTCGCAATTTTTTTTTTTACGTTGACAATTCGAATATCAGTTTAAAAAGGATAAGTGACAGCAAAAAATGCTACATAGATTTTGTCAAAATCTTGTTATCGTATATTTATTATAATTATTACGTTTGACTATAGATCGCGTCGTATGGAAATGTAGAAAATATTTGATTGAAAACTAAAAGATATTTTTTGCTATCTAAGTATTGTTTTGTATGCGTATAACACATGCAAGTCGTATCATAAATATATAACATACTTTAAACATGAAATAAACAGAAGTTTTTCTACCACGCACGAGTTCTAAACAAAGAAACGTACACTATGTTCATTTCTACTTATGTTCCTTACGCGCCTACACACATACGCATACGCACTTTCTATCAGGAATGTCTTCTCACATAAATCAGAGCATGTAAACAGACACAGATTTTGCATCGTGTGTAGTCTTTTAGTTTTATTTCGTGTTTATATTTAGATAAAATGGTACACATGAGTAACAAAAATTAACAAAATAGTTTCAAATAAAAGTTTTAATGTATGCGTATCATACAATTTGTTTTGTCCTTGCCAAAAAAATCACATTGTACAGAGAAATAGCGAATGTACTTGGAAAAATTCTTGAGACTGTTGCTTACATAATAAATGTGCATATAAGTGAAAAATTATATATATATGTGTATATATACATATATATAGTGATAGAAAAGCTGAATAAAAATCCATTTCCTAAAATATCACAGACATACGTAAAACGTAAGAAAAAGGAATAAACAGGTACTTTCCTACATAAAGTCAATCCTTATTTTTCTGTTTTTTTTTTTTTTTTTTTTTATATATATGTATAATCCGACATTCTTTGGTACTTACAAATAGAGATAGATTGCAGTAGTAACTTAATTAATATAATATCCGTTAAACACACTATATAGAGATAATGATTTTTTGTTTTAAAAATTTCCTATTTCAAAAAATAATATAAATTTTAGAATAAGAGTTAAAATACCACAATTTCAAATAAATATCTCTTGAATCAAACTATTGTATCATTTAAAAAAGCAAAATCTTATGAACTTTCTAAGGTTTTACGAAGAAATTAAACATAGTGGTGTGAGACTACGTTTAGCAAAACTTTGATGAATACACATACAAAATATGAGACAACTTGGAGGATTGAGTTAACCGACAAACATAGATCAAAGGAGAAACATCCTGCGAATAATTGAAAAGCAAAAAGTACATTTTCAGTTTTATGCGTCTAAAGTCTCCTTACTTTAGCCTATTACCCTTTTGTAAGTATCACATTTATGTGGAAGAGTTTATACACAAGGTTGCTAAGAATTCTTTTTTTTCCTGTATCGACATATACACCATGTATGTATTAAGAGTATCTATACAATAGACGCGCGCAATGCCTCTTTAAAATCATAGTCGAGCTTACACGCAGAACTATGTATGTATATATATAGATAAATCGAACTAATATACGATACAGTTGCGCACAAACGCGAGGAACTTTACAAAAGAGAGAAATATCAGTTAAAAATAACAGAATAATTAGATCTTAGCTGGGTCTAATAACGCAAAATTTGACCCGCCTTATTGCAAATCTGACGCAACGTGTTTTTTTTTTTTTTCACTGTTTTATCACAATTGTTCTCTACGATCACAGGCACTTCGATCGTAAATTCGAACTGTGAGCGATGCAAAGAAACTTTCTTACAACGTTTTACTTCACAGCGTGAATTTTTCAATTTGTTTGCAAATTTTCTTACAGATATATCGAATACATGCCATGTAACACATTCTGAACAGAACAAGCGATAAATGGCACAATATTATACGCTAACAATTAGTGTCGGTTAATTTTGATTACGTTAATTTTACACTACACGGTATAAAATATTCTCGTTTCGGTGAAATTGTTTTGATTGCTTAATTTTTCTTATAACTCGCTGTCGCACCTGACTGAGTTATGAACTCTATTCGTGTTATTATACTTTGTTTTAATATTATCGTCTGTGATGTATGAGTTGAAAAAATACACAGACAACGAGTTGGTTTAAGATCAAGCGATGTTTCAGATACAGTTTTTTTAAACATAAAAGAAAATGTTTTTACATAAAAAGATATCACGAAAACTTGCAAAACATACTGTAAAAGACTAAATTTTATCCTTCCTAAAAATATACACTCGATTTGTATACGCTTTTATCTTCTAACAAGAAAGTCTCTTACTAACTTAAAAATTACGATACTTGATCGACTATGTAAAAAATAAGTAATAAATATATTTGCTTTTGCTGCTCAAAAAAAAAGAGAAATTAACTCTTAAACTATTTGTGATTTTTTATCCGACAATTAGCAAATAATTGCTACAACATTTGATAACTAATAAAACGTTTAACTGCATCAAAGAAGACAAGTTTTGTTTATAAAACTTTGAAGTACTAATAAATAGGTAGTTATTAAGGATCAGTATACTTTTAATTATTTTTTGATGATAGCCAATATATATCTGATTTCTTAGTTTTTTTATTTTACTCTCTTCTCTCTCTCTCTCTTTCTCTCTCCCTTTCTCTGCCTTGACTACCATATGAAATTCTCTTCAAATAAAAAGTAATTAATTATGTTTACTAGAAATATTTTTATAAAGAAAAATGAAATAAATTCTTTTATCTCCAAAATTTAAAATATTTGTCGCTAAAACTAGAAGATTTGTGTATAAAAGTTATTTCTCGAAAGTATATCCCTAGTAAGTTTATCGCTGTTAGCGTTACTTTATTTTAAATTTCTTTAAAGAATAAATTTTCTGTTAACACAACAGAAGAACGAGAATAATCACGTGATGTGAATGAAAGGCGAGATATATATTAATATCTGCATTATTCGCACACGTAGCCAGCGTTGCGAAGATAAAAGCAAACACTTATCACAGATGAATTGAACAACTTCCTTTGTATTTTGCGGCAGTGTATACAAAGATTATATCCGAAGATGATGTTTGATGTGAAAGCATCAAATATCAGATCAAAGATTTATATATTTATATATCATCGGTTTTCTGCGTTTTTTGATAGCTACTCTATAAATGAATTTCTATCGTCATTCACACTGTTTTTAACATATTACTGTTAAATCGCTTCAAGATTGGTAAATGTCAGCAATAGGATCTTTCATTTTTAGACAGCCACAAAATCTAATTTGACGTTTCCAAATTTTGCTATTAGTAAGCTTAAAAAACATAATGTTTAATATCATCCGTAATCTGATACATATACATATACATATATATATATATATGCAGAAAAAGAGAGAGAGACACAACGTTAAATTCTTTTATTCAATTTGTACGCGTCAGATTCGTAGTAAATATCTGCAAAAATCTAATAAAAATACCATCTAGATAATAAAAAAATAATATAAAAAAATTGTCTAGAGCTGCAAAACATTATACATAACGTCTCATAATAATCAGTATCGTACTTTGCGGCAACTTATGCAGGTGTTGAACGTATACAGGTGTTTGCGATAGCGAAATCTTTATGATTTAAGGCTTCGGGCATTCATACTCGTTGCACTCACATCGAATAATAACGACTCCGGTCTACATAGATATCTTAGACGAGAAATTGCGACGCGTCCCGACACCGCTGTCGGGATGACAACGGAAATACTATTTATTTGAACGATACCTATAAGTTTATTATCGTAGTGAGACTATTCGAGGGAAATAGATAGCCATCGTATAATACACCGATGATCATACTAGTGATGCTAATCAGAATATTGTATACACTTAGCGACGTAGCAACGAAAAGACCAGACGAGAGTACAGCGAACTTGTGACGAGCCCAGTGTCATCTGGGAGTTGATTCGGCGTGTCTGACTCTGTCAAAATGACGCCGGTAGTGCGTCCGCCCGCGACCTCGGTGCCGATGACCGTGATTGTGATTGTTGTGACCATGATTGTGCTGACGTGACTGATACTGCGAATGATGGTGATTCTGAGCCTGATTCGTTGGCTGTTTCGAATGCTGCAGCGATAAGAATTGGAAGTCGAAAAAATTGCGGTTTTTTTTATAACAGCATCAAAGTTATTTCTTCTATTCGAGTAGCCACTTAGACGCCTATTGCACCTTTGTATCTTTTTCTTTAAAAAAAAGATATCAAATACTGCTATGTATAAAAATATTAGATTACTCACCACTTGAGTAACCGGTTGCACAGTGGCGGTATTCGAGCATCCGTTTAAGCTCGTACCGGCTGGGCTAACTTCGGTAGCTGCAGCGGGATCATCCTCAGTTCTCACCAGCATCTTCACACCTTCAGCCTCCAGATCAATTATACCGCCCCGCTGTTGCTGTCGCAAATACAAAGCAGCCATTTGTTTCTGCAATTCTCGCAGCTCCGCGGTAACAGAAAAATCAGTGGCAGCCTCAACATCAATCGGCGGCGGTGCTGACCATAAACTCTCAACGTCACAATTGATCGACTCCCGACAAACCGGACATATAGCCTAAAATAGATAAATGTCAACACAACAAAGTGAAAAAGACTGTGACAGTACAATTTAGTTGGTTTTGCTCTGTTCACAAATAGTAAAATTTATACTTGAAATTTGTTTGTAGTATCCTGTTGCCATTGCGGTAGCTTCTCTTGCTCTTCTCTGTAATATCTTTCTGCAGCAGCAACGTGAGCCGCTAAACAATGCGAATGAAAATAATGATAACATTCCGTTTTTGTAAATTCATCGCCCTCACGGAAGCCGTACAAGCAAATAGCGCATTGATCCGTTGGAAGATTGCTCCTCGTCAAGTGTTCTCGAATCAGCTAATAAAAATAAATATAAAAAATAATAAAATCAGCTAATATAAATTATTATATTATCTTTATATGTACATAAAAATCCCAACTTTTGCTTGTGTTATATGTTATAGATACATATATAAATAATTTAAGAAATTGATAGATTAAAATTCTTCACCTCTATCAATTCAAACATGACTGGTTGACCTATAAAGTCAATACACTTGGCTTCTGCTTCAGATTGCATCAATTTCACAGTGTTCTCATCTAATCCTCGAGGATTTCTAAGACTAATGGTTGGAGAAATGTCTGGATAGCCAGAAGGTAATCGTACAACTAATGTAATGCAAACATATTGAGACTGTGAATCCTCGCCAGTTGATGGAAATAGTATTGTTTCAATACATTCTGGTTCTCCTCTGTGAATATCAACATAAACTTCATAACTGTTTTTTATACCATACAATATTTAGTTACTTACTTCTTTGTAGACAAATTTTGTTTTTTTAAAAATATAAATTTTTAGAAAACAGTGTTACATCACAAAACAGAATCATTAGAATCTTATGTGTGTAAAAACTTTGAAAATTTAATAATTAAAATTTATCTTCCATTTTGCAAATAATCAAAAAGTCCAAATGTTTATATACCTATCATTTTCCTTGATATTGAGCTCATTGTCCAGTAGAATTGCTTTTAATGCTTCAATTTCATCAGTTACTCTGCAAATATTAATTGTATATGTATCAGAGAACAGCTCAATATTTAAATAATCTTGTTTGATTTATGAGCCAACAGATTTTTAAACAAATTTATTCCTATAGAAAATCATTAAAGCATCATGTAATCACAAACTTCTAAGAGCACAAGTGATCAGCCATATGTATCTTCAGTTAAATCAATAGAAGCAAGTTGACAATAATATTTGCTTTTTATAGTTTTTTTATACAATATTTTAAAATTAGCACTCTATATATATTATTTCTTCTAAGTAAAAAACATATGTTAGCAGAAGGATTATAAGCTAAAAGTATGGCAAAAAATATAAAATTAAGAGTAAAATCTGTTAATCTGTTAAACCTATATAAAAATGTATGTATAACTGTGTATATATGCACACAGAATAACTTAAAATATAAATATCAATTGCATATTAGCATTAGAAAAATGAACTGAGAAAAAAAAACAAGTTAAGAGTTTTCTCAGCAAAGTTGCCTTTATTATAACAAGTATATCCGTAAATTCTGAAAACTGCAATGTTAAATCATACACTTATTTATACGCACGCACATATGTGCGTAACATAACGCATGTATGAACAAGTGTACATATGTGAGTGACGCGTACGATAGTGTATGTACATGCACTTTTTTCACTTTAATTATCAACGAGCTTATAATAATAATTACCGTTCATCCACGTCTGACATCGTTCCTCGTCGGCGGATAACGCTGATAATATAGTCGTAAAGAACAAATTTCTCTTGCGAATGCCACCACTTGCTTTTGCAACCCTCGCGACAACCACGAGAGCGTCAAGTGCGCATCAATATTAAAATCTTTCTGCTAGCACACCCGAGACCCGAGACCCTTGAAACACTCACCACCTGATCACGTGATTCCTCGTATATGCCAATCGGCTGGAGAGAAGACGCTACTGCTTCTCA
>QVNZ01005742.1:0-12563 GCA_014825645.1 Pseudomyrmex dendroicus | reverse complement strand
CGTGTTCTTTCTACTTCGATACACCGTAGCTCGTTACTGAGGATCGGGAGAGACGCACGAGGGATTCGAGAAAAGAATTTGTAAGAGTTTTTTGAATTTTGTTTTTTATATACGGCTTTTTTTGTGTCATAAAGTTTTAATCACTTGTTTTTCCCGAATAAATAACATGCCATGTCAAAGATACATCAGAATAATTAGAAAAAAATATCTTACAGATAAAATCTTTTTAAATATTTAGTTTTTAAATATTTAGGTTTTGATATATCAAAATGCATTGACAGGATTATTAAATGTAGATATCTGAGTTATCTAAAAAATGTAAGTTTAATTAATTCGAAACTCCCACGTCAGAATATATTGAATAAAAAATACTTTAATACGAAATTTATATAATATATATGTCGGTAAATTTCCAAAACGATAAATTGAGACGCCTTCGAGTTCTCCGTTCGAGTTTCCTCGGCAACAAGCCACAACGCGATCGATCCTCGATTTATTAGTGCGACCGGGAAAAAAACGTGTTCTGAAAAATAAAAAACGTATCGTGATGTACAGAGGATGGACGTAGGAGGATACCATTCATAATGATAACGAAACAGGGTAGCCTATCAATTATTAAGACAATTTCAAAAACGAAGGCTGCACGCTACTGACTAGGCCGGTGTCCTGCGAGATTATAATTAATCTGCGCGAAAAAATACTCATCGACGATTCGCACATACTATCGTCGAACGGGAGGAAGTTATTATCGAACGATATAACCGATCGTCGCACGTTGAAAAGCTAAAGTATTCTTGTCGCGAATGCACATTCGCGTCGTCAGAGAGAAAGATAGAAAGATAGATAGATATCTTTATATTATAACGCGTCTGTAACATATAACTTCTGTACATATCTGGAATTATTGCTCACTGTATCTCGTAAGATTTAGTTAGTTTTGTAACTGTGAACCACACTATGTGCATACTTCGCTCCTACGAGAAGCGCCTCGTGACGAATGTTTCGGTGTGAGATTCGTTCGCAAAAATTTTGCGTCAACGCATCGTCGTCGGGACGAATCATCGCCGACGTTTACGCTATACAAAATATACGATACACATCCGTCCGAGGTCTCGCTTCTCGTGCATCATTCGATCATTCTATACTGTTCATGCCGATGTTACTGTTAACTATTTAAGATTTCGGTAATCTTCAATTCAGGCGCGCACACAAAAAATTCTATCCCCCCGTGTGCGCGTGTGGAATGGCGAATAATGCATACGTTAAAAAAAAACAAAAAACAAAAAAAAGTATCGTGCTTGCAAAGTGGTACACTCTCGAATGCCGAATGTACAGAGACGGATAGAAAGCAAACGAGAAGAATACACAGGAGAAACTACTTCATCGCGAATGCATTTGGTGCGAGAAATTACACACATACGCACACATACACACACACACACACACACGATTTCTATTGTATTACACAAAGAAAGAAGAAGAACAAGAAGAACGAAGAACGAAAATTAAAGAAATATACACGCGAGAAGTAACTACAATCAATGTACTGGATGGTCCGCGGTGATGTTAAAATTAGAAAAAGTTTATGTCGTTTGAATCTTAGGAGTTTACGCCTTCTCTGCCGCAAGGACCATCCTATACGTATTAATTGGTTATCTCTGTCAATTATTAATTGAATTGTATCAATTTCTTCGCCTTTAGTCAAGAAAAACGGGAATCTTCTTAAATGGGTGTAGCCGTGGCGCGATCGCGTTGTTATAAAGTCAAATTCCTAGGCAATGTAAGTGACACAGTCCTTTTTAGCGCGAGCTGTCCGTTCTCGCATAACGAAAGAAAAATATAATTGCCTAACGGGGGTGTAAGCGTGAAATTTTTCAAATTTGTTGATACTTTTCATACTTTACGACTAGGAATTATGGCCTATTAATATATATATATATATACTACTATTACGCAAAGTTTATCTGCCGACTTGATCGCTTTTTGTTCCCGCGTGAAGTCGCGTTGTCGTGTGATGTTTCAGCAAAACCGCGTCGAAATAAAAGCCTGTAAATAATTTATCGGAATGAAGTCTAGAATGGCATATATATACGTACGCGTTATTGATTTCACACTTTCTCTCTCACATCGTCGTTTATAACCCTTTTCTACGTTTGATATATATATATATATATATACATAGATGAAACTCGCATTTACACATTTCTTGTCAATTAACGAGTAGTTAATTGAGTTCCAGATCGTTTTTACGTAGCTGTCTGTCATCCGCTGTTAACCCTTTAACGTTGAAGTTTTATGCGCAAAACTCAAGTACTTCGATTACGTATGCATTGAAATGAATAGTACATGCAAATTTTTCTTTCACAGATTTTTAATATAGGTTCCGAAATTATGTGCCGAATGTATGTGCGTGTGTGCGCGCGTGTGAATGTGTGTGTGTGTGTGTGTGTATAAAAGAACAGCAGGAAGATAAAATTAATTAAAATGCAAATTGAATGTATAAACGCACAAGCGTTAAAGGGTTAATTAAAAAATTACATTGAACGTGGTGTAGCGAGTAGTATATGCCTTTCTGGATCCGATTTTCTTTCCCTTACCCTTCGTATAATCGCGAGTTTATTAAATTCGACCGAGTCGGCTAAAATTCGTGAATGAGGAAAGTGACTTTTTGAGAAGAGAATGAGCGTTCTCTTTGCGTGCTACCGCGAGCTGCGTAATTTATGTGGCAACGGAATATTAACACATGAATAAATCTATTTCAAATTCGACTGAACGACACATAGGAGATATATATGTATATAATATATATATATATACCCCCATATTTTTCTCGATGTTAAGCTTTTTCTCAGAACTGTATGTAGAAAACCGTATGCGCGTCTATCTACGCGAAAAAAAAAAAATCAATCCGAACGTGCCGTCGCGTGCTTTTTCGACATCAGGACGTGTTTCGCGACGAGACGAATTTAACCGATCGTTTGCCGAAAGTCGTGGAATTTTTCTCTCGATCCACAGAATCACTTTCGCTCAATTATTACGAGAGGAACGCATTTTTTTTCAAGCGACAAGAGAGGAGAGATTCTTTTTCCGGATTACAAAACCGATCTAAATTTCTTCCGCGATATTCTCACACAATCGCCGCCACATGAATAGAGAGGAAGAAAAAGCGGGGAATTAAGAGCGTACCTATTATAGCCGGGTCTGAAAAAAGTCTATGTGTTACGTACGTATCTTCCTTCCGTGTGCACGGAATGTCGTGATCATTTTTCAAAGCGAATCAACTCTCTCTCTGAGTTTGATCACGCGTTCAACACGCAACTGATTGCATTTTGTAATATATTAGAAACTGACAATTCTCTCGTTACTCGGGGAACAAGATAATCGACGTCGATGCATATCTCTGTTACTCTCGTTTCATTCGGCATTACTCTTTGTGCGGGGCTTTTAACAAATAGATTAAATGACCGAGTCACAAATCGCATCGGGAGAAATTGATCCAATGAAAAACACCGAGAGTTTCTCGCGATAAACAACATTTAACGTAAAACTACGTAAATCGAACAATTCGATCAATACTTGTGTGTGCAAAAGAATTTTTGTACTGCAAACAGACACCGCAAACACATTCGCACTACGTTAATAACTTACATTGTGAAACATATCTACTTATTCAACGCTGATATTGTAATGATATATTTCTCGTAGAATAATAATACGATACCAAGTAAAACAGAGAGAGAGTTACCGATGGCAATCAATAATTTTACGAGACAGAATTTCGTCGCGAACAAAGAGAAACATATATTTGTGTGATAACTCATAACTCTTTTTACTCTACTTAACGTAAAAGATCTTTTTATTAGAAATGTGTCGCGATCATTTTTCTGAATCAAAAGAATTCCGTAAACTACTGTAAACTTTCTGAACTGATGTAGCTATAATTAATTAATTAACTTGCAATCTGACTGTTTTCAATCTCTGAATTACATGAGAAAGAGAGAGAGAGAGAGAAAGAGAGAAAGAAAGAGACATGTCAATAGTAAAAGTTACAATTAGTCTTCTTATCTTTATTTTATTTTTTTTTTTTATATCGAACTTAGAGTTGACCTGGTCCGGTCTCGACCACGTTACCGCGTCGGAAAACGCGCAATGAAATATCGCACAAATTTATAAAACCACGATTCGATCCGAATGTAAAACGTGTGCTGGGGATAATTGTAACTTAAGCGTTCTGGAATACCGATTTTTCCGCCGAATCTTTGAATCAAATCGCGAGATTTCCACGTTTAACGCGAAAATAAATTTCATTTTTGAAATGACGTGCATTCAATTAAAAGTACGTCAGTCGCAACACGCCCGAACATATGTAACATATCGCGTCCATTACTCGTTCGTATATCGCAGAGAACCTCGATTGCAGTTTTACCGCTATCGATTAAATTAAGATTGAATTCCGAATTCCTCGCATGTACCTGTAGCATTTAAAGAAAAAACAAAAAACAAAAAAACAAAAAAAACGCAAATGATCAGGCATATAAAGAAAGACGCCAAGACAGAGAGATTACACGCAGATGTTCACGCACAAGATCTTCCGTTAAAAGAAAACAAAAAACGAAAAAAAAAAACCAACAAAACAAAAACTTGAGTGATCGAGAGAATTAAGAGAACAAGTGAGAGACAGAGCGTAGTGTGAAAGGCAGAGAAGAGCGGACTTTTTGCAATAGCGTGTTTCCGATACGCGTTCACGAACGCGAAGATTGAAGCCGGTGCATTTTCGGTGAGTTTAATTTCTGCGAGATAAAATATCGAGATATGAGCCGCAAGCGAAACCACGCCGGCTTTAACGCTAATATCAACATCGCATGTGTACAGTAAATAATAATGTAAGCATTAAGATAAAAATTGCCATGACAACTCGTAATTACCGTGTATAAGCGGAGTTAGGGACTTCGGCGGGATCTCCATTCCGCGTGTGTTTCACAGAACGATGTTGCAAAAACTCCCTGTAAGTGCGTGAGTGAGTCTGAGAAAACTTTATTACAACGCAAAGTGGTCAATCTATTTCGATATGACAGTGTGCCAATAATTCTTCATCCCAGTAATAGCTAGCTGTAACGTCATGTTTTTTCATTCGTTTTTACCGTAGTGAGGCATCGAGAATCCGATCGAGGTCGCGTATAATCGCACTTTTATTCCACACACGCATTATCGATATTATCGTAAGAGTGTAAGTACAAAAAAGTATTATGACCTATTACTTTCGATTTTCAATGTTCTCTCGCACAGTAGTAGCGTCGGTAGAGATATCACCCACTCACCCATCCACTCACTCACCTAAACTCATCTAGTTACATCATTTCACCGTGACAAAAGAGTTCCATTCGATCGATCCGTTTTTTACGAGTGAGGACGAAAGCACGACGTTTGCAACGATGTAAATACGTAACTTATAAAGCAATCCTGTTACATACACACAGGAATTTTTTAACGATCGAGCTCTCTTTTTTTTCGAAAGCGCGCGAACAGACAGAGAGCGGAATTTTTTCGATCTTTCACTTAATTTCAAATAAACTTCTAATAAAAATTTAATACAACGCTTGAAAAAAGCGTCCGCGTGTTTGAAATAAAATACGTTTTGTGATGAGTAACGTGCAATCGAACTTGCAATCCGACTTTTTCTGCGCGAAAAGTCAAAAACAAAAACTTTTAACTTCGCAAAAGGAATTATATTAATCGAGAAGCAAATCGTGATACGCAATTTCTGATACATACAATCATTACGAATATACATTTGCGGAGCGCATTTATCTTCAATTATGCAAAAACAAAAAGCCAAAGAGATTTATTTTATGTTACATAAATGTGTATTATTTCAGTTACGCAATTGTACGTGATCGCATAATTTGTGTGCACGTTCACACCGTGAGTGCTTTAATTATTTTTAATATATTACGTCTTTACGTACATATTACACTCTCTCAGACGTGTTGTATCTCCGAATGAGATTGGTGGAACTTTCACTTTTCTATATACTCTTATGTTATTTTTCAAATATATTATTAAATTTATTATTTCTTTTTACCTGCGCATCGCGAAGAGTGAAATTTGTTTCATCAATCACATTCCGAAAATGTAATATCTTAACACATATGTTAAACCCAAGTTTTTTCTAGCAATATATATTTTACAGCTTGAGCAATATATATGTATGCAATATATATTTACGATAATGTATATTTTTTATTATTGATGATCGCACATAGTTTTGTGCACAAAACGATATTGTAATGATAATTTTATTTTATTATATTTATATAGCTCATTTATATATATATATGTGTACTTATCGTTACGCAAATATTAATGCCGTTTATTTTATGTTTTCTATAGAATGTGCATAACATGTACATATACATATCGCTCCGATGTTTATATTAAATTTTTATATTAATTTTTATATTAAATATTTGCCATAACGTTTATATACTACACACATAAGCTCTTGTAGTGTCTCTGATATTTCTTTACGTTCTTGTGGCTTGTTTTTTCTTAACTCATATCTCGTATATTGCAGCGTGCTATTTTTTTTTTTTTTTTTTAATGCTCCTTCTCTCGTGCACAATTATCGATGCGTCGATATATTGGAAATTACATCGTATCTCGCTTCCGCGTAATGTGGTGTATGTTTCTCATTTTGTACAAGGTCGGGACGAGAAACAAAGTAATCTTTGTGCGACCGAACGTTGCATCGTTGCAAAAGAAAATGCTAAGAGCGACTTCAAGCCAGCCATGTTTCTTAATATAAAAAGACACATTATCATATGCATCGGTGCACCTATACTCTATTTAGTATATCGGTACATAGGATCAAGCAGAGAATTGTGACACTAAAAATGGTGTGTAACACCTCGTAAAATAAACAATGAAATAACAGTAATAAATAGTAAGATCATTAAAACGAGATAAGAGAGAAAATTTATTCGATAGATAAAACAATTTAAATTGTAACGATTACTATCTGATTCAATTCTAATAAAAAAAAAAAAAAAGATATTTACAAAACGCATTTAATTTATAGTATCACAATTACTTTAATCGATTTTTCAAAGTCAAATCCCGTGAAGTATTTCAACGAAAACACTGCGCGAGATGTAATCCGTGAAAATGTTCAAGAAAAATGCAATCATGTGATTGTTTTCGATCTCTGAAAAGTGTAAAGAGAAATGAGAGTTTGTGTGGAGATCATTCTTGCTACACTTCTCGTTTCAGTTTTGAATAGCACACAAAGGAAAAATTTTTGACTTTACACACATATATACATATATATATATATGAACAGTGAATTAGCACTTTCCATACATGTGCCTCGAAAAAGACTTTCGTTGCCGCATCTCTGCCTAAGTCTTCTACATTTCTCGTGTGATTGTACGATTCTTTTTTTTATACTATATATCGACGATGATTTTTCAGGAAAAGGCTTAGCGAAGAAACGAGGATTGATTTGTGAATAATATGTGAAGCGTTCCCTCTCGACGTAACTTCTGGGTCGCGCCGGCGTCAAAGCGTGAAACTTATTTATAATTTTAATCGCTTCGACCGCGATAGCTTATACTTTTATTTCTTTCCTCCTCTTTCCCTGCGCGACCCGGAACTATACCTCGATGTTATCTGATTGATTTCCGTGCAAACGTGTCGCGTGAAGAGCGTTTGACGAAGATCAAGTGTGTGTATCCATTTTAAGAGAGAGAGAGAGAGAGAGAGAGAGAAATAAATAAAAAAAATAGATTACTTCATATAGCACACAGTTGAGCAAACTGTAATGAAAGCAATGAAAGAAAATAATGCTATTTTTATATGTTGCACTTCATCATCATCATCATCATCATCATCATCATCCGCCGTAAGAAAAAGACCCGTAGTTATATGAGAACAAAACTCTATTTCAGTTTTCGACTCGTGTTGTCCATTGGGCCATTTCGTGTCGTCGAAAGATCTCGCCGAAAAGTGCACATTTCTGTGGTATGCAAAGAGCGATCCGACATCCCTTTCGTGAATCAAATATAGATGTAAACGCAAACCACACACGTGGGAAATTATGTTATTTTTATAAATTAGCAAATATATATCTGTTCAATTAATGTAAAAAGAATTTACGATACACTTTCAAAACACTGTTTTGTTGTTTTTATCTAATCTATTAAAATTACACACGCACACACATACACTGCAGATCGACAAGAAATGACCCAATAATATTACTGTCGTAATATTTAGCAGCTTAGAACAATCGAATCGATGAAAAAAAAAAAAAAAATATATCTCGGAAGATGATCCAAGAGATGCTCTTGCTCACAGTTAATATCTAGATTACTATAGTAAGATTTACGATTATTGTATTATTACTAATATATCTACATTCCTTTTCCAGAATCTACCACTATTACTTTACGAAGCTATCTGTAAATAAGTATTTTGTATTCCTGCAAAAAAAAAGAATAAAATTAAGAATCATTATATAACTCGTCTGATATTTTTACCGCCGATATAAGTAGACTAATATGAAAGTGATACTTTATAAATAATCAGACTTGTAGATAATATGTGCTTTTTTATTAAAACTTAAATAAATTCAAGTTTTTTGAATAATAGACCATACATCTACTTATCCTAGATATTCTCTCAGAATAAACAGTACAGGATGTGTAAAACGTTGTTTTACAAGTGTGTATAATACATTATGTAACAACTAAAAATATGTAAAGATGTAATAAGTAAACGAAGATGTTTGAATTGCAATGTTAAACTTTTACATAAAATTAACAGCTTGCTAAAATTTAAATGCTGCGCATAATTGAAATTTTCTTTACCAACATATCTATAATTTACTAAGATGTTTACTAAGACATTAACAACAATGATGTGCATTGACAATTAAAGATTTTCTTTGCCAATATCTAATCTCGAAACATATGAATGATATTTACTAAGACGTTCACGTTAACAGCGAACAATAAAAGACCAGATAACCACAGACAAGTGAACGAATTGATACCTTGGAACTCTAGCACGTAAGCAGTTAACAACCAAATACCTTGACTCAAAATCCAAGAACATGTTAAACATACGCATCTACGCAAACTTGCTTTCAAGTTCGGCAAACACAGAGGTAACAGTGACAAAAACCAGAAGAAATACTGGGACGTTATCACCGAATTGTATATAACGGCGATCATTGTTTGGATGAACATGGCGAATGGTAACTTGGACTTTTTCGAATAAAAATACGAGGTAAGTAACAATAGAAACACTCGCGGCAGAAACATGAGAATCTTCTGAAGTACATTTTGAGATTGATCAGCTGACAGATAAAGCATATAAAAATATACAGAAAAATTGTGCCTCGTATCCTGACGAACTAAATGATACAAAACGCTCTCGTACAAGAATGTGAAACCATATAGAGAGTAACCAGTTGCTGTCAGTGTAACGATCGAAAATGTGCAACTCAACACGAGTTTCCACTGGTTTGTGTTCGGTAGAAATCGATTATTTTCACACAAAGATAAGAACATAGGTAGACTAAACATCAGCGGATACAATCTAAAATGTATAGATAATCCGTGCATTAATCCGGACAATACAACTTCATCTCTTTGCAACAAGTCTAACGTGAGCGTGACCAAGAATACCGCTAACGAGTCCGCGTTACCTCTCGTTGTAATTATCAACGTTAATGGATTATAAAGCCATAAAAGCGCACAGAAATGTTTCACAGTCTCGTTACACTTCTGTCGCGTGAGAATACTTCTAATTAATAATGCTATTAGAACATCTATTCCGGAAAATAACACCTTTCCGAAATCTTTGTGTAATACAACATTAGGTGTCAGGAGCCAAGCAAGAAACGGGGAATAACGGTATGTATGACGCTCGAACGGTGATCGTCCTTCAACCACGTGCCTGGCAGCATCTGTGAACACTTTGTAGTCCACATCCGTGTACGGAACAGTGAAATATTTGTCGTGAACATTAGCGTATAATATCAGAGTTAATCGTACGACAAATGCCAAAAAACAGTGCGATGCGAACGACAAGTTGCTTAGTTTGTTGAATCGTGTTGCGTTCATATTTTTATACGATTAAAGGTAAGGCATCAAATCAAACACACAGTGATTACTCTTCACTCTTGTTTATAATCTAGTATTTCTACTCGCAGCAGCTTTAACAAGACATTTCTTCAATTCATTGAATTCAGCGACACAATCATTCTTCTCTAAATTTGATTTTGCTAACACACAAGATGCATACTTTGATGCAGCTTCATGGCATTGAGCTATCAAACTAGGATATTGTCTTAATCTTTCTTTCGCTTTTTTCATAGCTTCCATTTTTATACACATAATACATCTGACTAAGCTTCAGCTTTGTCAATTTTTGTAAGTTTTACTTTGATTTTCTTTTTTTCTGGTTTAGAGCTTGAGAAGCATAAATCGTAAATAAGTTTACTAAAGATTACAGACGTGAAAAATACCACACCACTTAAAATAACGATTCGTGGATGACGCTCTACAAAACCTCTCTTTGGGAGATTTCTTCTCATGTGTTCTCTTACTTCGTTTTGCATCCTTTATCTTAAGGCCTTCTTCTAAAAAACAAAATATTCAAATATCTGAGATTTAGTAAGTTCTAGGGGTTATTAAGAAAGTAATGATTAATTTAATCAAAAAGAAGAAGTTATATGCATCTAAATAAAGCGATTAATGAACTCACATAGTCGATAGTATTATGTTTGTATTGCTTAGAAGTATTTATGCCGTCACAGACTGTGGAAACTGCCGAGTGTTTCACGCAACACTTTCTTATATCTTCGAGTACGTCTTGACAACGAGAAGGTTGGAATACATTGTCTAAAAAAAAGCTTTTTTCCACAAAATGTTTTTCAATTTTAAACTTACATATGTATGTGACTGCTATTATTATTAACATTTGTTTCTCGAGACAAGAGGTTAGAAAGAATATATTTCAAGAATATAATTCAATAAATATTAAACTGTACAAACCTTGCAGGCACTTCTGTAATTTACATGCCAGTTGTTTGCAAGGATCGTTTGAAACAGTCGTCATACAGAATAGAATATAACTTTTTCGATCAGTCTTTAAAAAAATTGCATGTAACATACAACGCACTTATGTAATTATCAAGAGATTAGCCGGCGATATATATCGATATATCGATATATATCGATATTCGAGATGAACAATAGCCGAGTTCAAATAAAAGAATTGCTGAGTTGTCGTCTTGTCAATATTCAATGTTAATTTGTTGGTTCAAAAGTAAGAATTATGTCCGACTGCTATAAAACAGTTTGTTCTGCTTTACGTAGCCAAATAAAACGTAGCTAAGTTTTTATATATCGATACATCGATATGCGAGGTAATATTACACATAGATCTCAGCGAATTCGGTAGCCTACACTAGTGCGCACTGAGTGCAACTTTCAATAGACTTTTTCCATTGTCTGTTTAGTATCGAAAATACACTTAGTTCAATAAAAGAAAAGAATTGGTCATCGCATAGGGAAAAAAGGGCAAGCAAGTGGAGATGTATGTACATACCGTTCAACGTGCAAATATAAAATATTCGATTAAATAAAAATAAAGTATAACAATATTACTTAATTACTATTAAATTATGTATCTATACAAATTTATGTATATGTACACATATATTTATATCACTACCAAATCCATATAAAAATAGCGAATAAAGAAAATCATTCTATAATGTATGATTGTCTTTATTTACGCCTTAGAAATCAGTGCGATTAATAAGCGAACACGCATGCAATATACAAATTGTTCCTTTCAGCTTTATTAAAATAACTACTTATATCTTTCTGTAATAAATATAATAAATATCAGTTAAAAATATAATTGAAAAGTATATAAAGTATTAGTACAATTTAAATATTTCTATTCTTTTTACAGCGATTTAAGTCTTGGAACATATGTAACATTTTTGATAATATGAAACTTCCCGATTTGCGTTATATATAATGTTTTATTAATGATAAGTATGAGGTAACAGTGATAATTTAAACTTTTTGAAATATTAAAAAAACATATATACATATATTAAATGTTCGATATTCTAAAATTTTTTAGACATGTTTTTTATGACAGTTAACTCATGGTAATAATTAATTAAAATTTGTAATGCACCTTTATGTGTTTTTTCTTATTATTATCAAGAATATTACGTACTTTTTCCAAGATTGTAAATCTTGAGAAAGCATTTCATGTTATCATACACGACAAGTCTGTACCGACTTGTGTACCGACTTGTATACCGACGTGTACCCAGCAAACAAAATGGTGGCAACGTGCCAGCATTATGCAAGCATGCTTTCATGGTGTGATGTCTCTGTGACTGCCAGATACTGGTTCATCTGGCAAGCATCGCGACAACACGTTAGGGCTATCCTACACAAAATGACATAGATGCATATGCATAGCATAAAACTATATGGACTAATGAGCGTCGGGCATAAAGTCGCCATATT
>QVNZ01005704.1:0-14509 GCA_014825645.1 Pseudomyrmex dendroicus | reverse complement strand
TTTTTTTTTTTTGTTTTTTCGTCTTGATAATTTACCGAGCGTTACCGTTTCATTATATTAATTTCACGAAGCAGTAATATGGAAATTTAAACGAGTAGCACACTCGGCCAGTCTTGCATAACGCGAGAGGTACATACCAAAAGCGTCTATAGAAAATAGACGAGAACTCGTGCGCGACGCGTATACAACACACAGTCCCGGTTATCAACAGCCCCTGATGTGTGTTCGTATATATGCGCGATTATAGTTACCTCGTAAGTACGAACGAGGACTCGACTCCGTCGTCGTTATTGTAGATGTGTGTATTATTTCTTTCTCTCTTTTTCTCCCTCTCTCTGACAGATTAATGAAAAAATTACAGCTCGTACGTAACAACTGGACGCGTTCCGTACGATCGTCCGAAGAATGCGCACGTTATTACTCAACTTTTTTTTTTTACCGCCAGAAGCAGTTTACTCTAGTTTGAGAAACGTTGTGTAAAGCGATTGTGTTACGTTTATCGCCGCTCCTAAGTACAATAAGAAATGGATTTAAACACTTTATCGCGAGTGTTTATTGATTTATTTCGAGCTCAAGTTCCACGATTTTTGGTTTGTCAGCCAGGCCAGGTGATAACGTGTCAAGTCCTCGCGCCCCTCCCGGTAATCCACACGTATAACACGTTATCGTGTGTGGCATTAGGCCAGTTGCGTAGATGCGTATCGACTCCGCGAACCGTGACACTCGGCAACGCACTCGAAACACGTACGTACGCGATACTTGTGTACTTCAGACTCCGTTTAATGGCCGGCAATGTTGCCGCGGTCGTGTTGAGGAAAGGTCTCCTGACAATTTTCATCCCGGTGCACCGGTAGTTTCCGACATAACGATTTTCCTAGAGAGGTTCGCCGACTTTTCGCAGAAAATCGACGAGTTTTCGATAAAATCAATCGCTCAGTCAACATTCGGAAACGGAATATTTTTGACGAGAAATTCAATTTTTGTTTCGTTTATTGTTGAGAAATAAATTTTGCGAAAATGTTACACGATTTGTAAATCAAACCTTACCCACAACACTTGTAAAATAATATTCTCGTTGCAACAAAGAAAAGTAAACTACACACAAAATTCGCGAAATGTATTTAGCAACCAAAGAACATAATTAACAAGTAATCTCACTTGATTAAGATATATAAATTGGATGTACTCTCTCTCTCCTCTCTCTGTCTCTCTCTTTTTTCTCGGCTAATTTCGTAAGCGACTGACTGATTAGAATTAAATAACATGAGTTACAAGGTGGCGCGTTCAGACGGTCGGAAGCTCTCACCGCACGCCATCCTCGAATCCATCAGGCGGGTAAATCCCAGTCAAGGTTGCCTCGGTGCTCGCATTAAAGCCTGTTTTGTGCACTGCCATCCTTCTCGCGCGAGCGCGAAAACCGAATGATAAGTGGACAAAAAATGGACGATGACTCGGGACTATGATGATCGGTCGATAGTTTACAAAACAAAAAAAATCTCGCGCGAGAAAAGTAACAGAGAACAAAAGTTTTCTCGAGATTTTTTCTACTTTCACGTACATTTTTTGACTGTCAAAATTCGATTGAAATCTCTCTGAGCAATATGTAACACGTGAACCAGTTACCAACTTCTGCTTTTAGCAACTTCAGTTGTTTCTTTTTATGTTGTACTTGTGTCGTTATCTTTTCACATCTAATTGTCTAAATTACCTATTTGCATCTGAGATGTAGATTCGCGAGAGTACAATATGATTAGCTTATACTTTCGCGTAACATACATTTTGCTAACGCTGTTGGACGTCAAGAAACACGGGGGATTGGTTGATGGAATAAAGCTCGGTGATGCGCAGGCGCCGCCGAGGGTGGGTCCACTATGGATTTTCGAGGGTAGATACAAGACCGGCAAGACCGAGTTCCGGGGTGGCAGACAGCATGGGGTAGCAATGGAAGCTCCCACCGCGAGAGGGATGGTCACCCTGATAGCTACCGCCGCGTACACGAGGGTGATATAAACCGACTCTATGTGGAGAAGGGGTGAAAAGAGAAAAGCTACCTGGGAGTGCTTGTCTTCGACCTTGGACCGATTCCTTCTCACGCGAAAGAGGCGATGGCAGCTAAAATGGAGCACGTATAGTCTGTCACTGCCGAAAGATGGATTATAAATGGAATCGCGCGTTCTGTCTTTCTCTCTCTGTTTCTTTATCTCTCCTTCTCTCGAGTTAGTTATCGCCGAATTTAGACGAGAAAAAAAAGCACTTTCACGTAGTAATGAGCCTCTCAACAAATTCGGAATTCTTAAGTTGCAATTATCACTATTTTTCTCTCTCTCTTTTTCCACCGGTTATTACAATTTCAAATTAACGCGTGCGAATATATATAAAAAAAAAAAAAACACTTTCCGTTTATCGACCGGAGAATAAATTATGCATGCCGAAATTTTTCCATCGTAGTTAATTACATTTTACGTCACCGGTTTTCTGTATTATTCCGTAAGAAAGAGAGAACACAGATTTTATCGAATCAGATCCTACAGAATGATACGCAAGTATCGGTCACGTGGCCGAAAAAAAAATTATGACTCGTTTCGTCGCCGGAATAATGGGTTCAGGTGCTTTTCAGAGAGGGACCCGTTCGGTGATGTAATTACATTCTAATGGAAAAGTGAAAATTTCGTTCCGCCGGAAGTGACACGCGCAGCCGGCTAGTCATCGTCTCTCAATATGCGATTGCATATTCATATACGGTCCGTGTGATCAAGTCCCCGTTTCAAACATTCATTAAAAATCTATTTCGTTGATATTTTTTCTTAATTATTTTTCATAAATATATTAACAGAGTAAACTGAGACTTTTTCAAATATTTCGCAATATCTCCGTGACATGTTTGTCGACTTATTTACAATGTACTCTTGTCAAATTGTCGTGAAAACACACACACACACACACATGCAAGATATATCGATAGACAATTATCGCGGATACATTACGAAAGCTGTTTAACGGTCCGCAACCGACAGATATCTCATAACATGAGACACAGGTACATTGAATCTAATAAGCGACTATCTCTGACGCGAGATCTGAAACCAGGTAACAATACGTTCAATTCACGACCGCATCCGTTTTCCCGGATACGAGAAAGATTTTCCCAGGGTTCATTTTGTTTTTTTTTTTTTTACGTTGCGTCGAATTCCGCATTTAGAAATACACCGCATGTTGCGGTAAAACGGGCTTAACCCCGCTGGAAAAATATAAAACTTGCGCGAGCAGCGACTATAAATTATCGCCATTGTATATACAAGTATCCTTCATCACGCCACGGAGGAGAGGACAAAAGTATGCTGAAAAAAAAATAAATCCTCGTTATCATATCGCGACGTGCCGTCTGAGCGCATATATATTTTATTATTTGTATATTGGGAAAGCGCTAATTGCATATATATGTAAAGAAAAAATGTATTGTTATATAAACAAACGTTATAATTCGCTCGCGATAGAAAGAACGTTATTCATCATACGAAAGAGAGTTTGTTTCAAGAATCTCATTAACGGGATAATTAAGAGATGTGTAGTTGCCTAATAAGAACAGACTTGTTTAATGTGTGTAATGAGGTACTTTTCATAAATTAGCGAAAATCGCTATTTACCTAGCTCTACAAAATCGTTTTTTCTCGCGGGTCAACCACGCGCGGAGCGTGAAAAGCGCATTCCGCGTATCGTTAGCCGGCGCAGATCCCGTTTTCAGTTCACACAAACGCGGCAAACATATTCGTACGTTTGCGTGTATATTTCACGGCGAAAAACAAATTCCCGAAATTAATTAACAACGTTGTGAGCATTGTCACGCGCGATTTAAAAAATTAATCAAAATATCACGCAATTCCGAATAGATTTCAACAATCCTTTCACAATCCGTCTCGTTGTTCATTCTTCATTAGAAGCAACGCCGATATTGATGCGTTTCGCGGAACACAGTTTGCGCGTAACATGGGAGATTGCGTCTCGCAATTAATTTCACAACAAGCCTCTCGACAGTTCGCGGAGAAGAAGAGAGAGAAAAGCATCCGCGATGCTCTGGTTCGGGGCGATTCTTCCTAACACGCGCGTCTTTTATACTACGTGCTAACGTGTCTAATGCGGCGCGCGCGCGTGTAACGAGAGAAGCGATGCTTTACGCTCCCGTTAACGTGCGCGGGAATATCACGTATAATATGTCGATTACGCCGCGGATCTCTCGTATGCCATTACACGCGGCGCGGACCGTTGGGCGCGCCCGGAGAGAGAATCCTGCCGATTAAGTCCTAACAGGATTTCTCCTTGCACGTTTCCCCTTGCAAAATTAGATCCATTTCGGAGTCCGATTCGCCATTTGCACGCCGTAGAAATATCTCACTTTCAAACCGCTAATTTTCTCTCTGAGATATAAACCGTAGAAATCCGCACAAAAATTAATTAATTAATTAATTAATTACACGCGAAAGCTGTTTGCGCGAAATTTTAAATCTACTCTGATACACACCGACTTTTGGATATAGAGTCGTTCCGAGATCTCACGAGGGAGAGAGAGAGAAAAAAGACGCGTCGCGACGCTCCGGGATTTTTCTATAATGCGGCAAATTTATGCGGCAGCGCAGTTGCGCACCTCCAATGCGCGTGCAATCTCTTTCTCTCTCTTTCTCTCTCTCGCACGACGCCTATGTAGAGCGCGTAACTAGCGTGACAAACGGAATTATTATGCCAGCACAAGCGCGTTATTGGGATGATGTGTACCGCGGTGCCGGAACTAATTGAGTGTAGGAGCTGCGACATTCTATCGCGGGGCATCGCACTTTCGACGATCGACGCGCGGATTTAGAGCGACACGCCGCGAATTAGACGCGCCGTTCATTCAATAAGAGAACTTCATTACCTCGTACAAAAAATGTGTAACAAGATTTCCGGTAGATACACCTTCAAAGAATGCACTTTTGCACGTACTTGTGTAAATCGGCACAAGTTGGTTTTTTTCTTTTTTATGCAGACCCAACTATAGTATTGAAATAAAATACATTCTGTCTTACACACGCGTTTCAAGTTTCGCGAGTAAAAATGCGCAATTTAATGAATGAAATTAATCTCGACTGTTCCTCGCGCGTTTTTTCTTTTTTTTTTTTTATTTTGTTTTTTAAAATTACGAAATCGGTGATCATCCATTACGCGTTATCGATGAAGTTACTTGAGAAATTATTCCGGTCCGAACATGATTTCCGGAGAACGAACCACCGCCCATACATCAACTCGTTATCTGCTTCTCGTTATCCGTCGCATTTGGCATTAAATTACACCGCATCAATTCACGACAGGCAGCAAAAACCTTCACATCGCTCTCGCACATTTTTCGTTCGCTCCCGTTTGGATAAGAAAACGCGATTCGCTTCACAGATATTTTCTTTTCGAACGAAACGGTCAAATATCGGAGAAAAATTTATCGGTATTTGATTCGAATTCAAAAAATCAAATCCAAAGTGAAATACAACTGTCAAAAAAAAAAAAGAATATCGCAAATCGAAGTAAACGTTTTGTTTTTATATTCACGAATTTCTCGCAATTATTTGAATTTTGGCAGACATTGCCATTCACGAGGTTTCGAGTATGCGTCGTGCATGTGGGGAACAAAAATACAACCTGACGCGTACGAAAGTTTCGTGCCGACCGCCGGCCGGCTGCAATTGCATTCTCGCTGGACAACGCATTGTTTGACGTCGCGGCTGAAAACCACTAATTCGGGTGTCAGCATTCGGCCGGCATATGGCCGATTGTTCGGCACAGGATGTCGAAAGTTGTTCCGCCGCCAAAGTCACCTTCTTTCCTTCTCCGGCCGAAATACTTACGAAATTCTATGTCGGAAGTTCAATGCGTTTCCGTTGCATTTTTTTATGATATCGCGGACTTGTGTCTTGGAAAAAATAGACGAGTGCTTCTCGTACGAAGAGAAAGGAAATAAATCCAGTATTGTCGAGTTAAAAAAAAAAAAAAGAAAAATTTCCACCCGAATTGAAAACGAAATAAATATTGTGAGAAAGACCAGAGAATAAACGCGTGTCGGTGAGTCATGAAAAAGCTAATTAATCAACAAAATACGTAAAAAGATCGACGGTGCGTTATTTCATCTCGAAAATTCATGTCGGGGCGACTTGCGAAACACAAACGCGATAATTACGCGCGGATGTGGGGAAACAAAAAAAGACGATTTCCGGTATCTTCCTCCGCAATTCTCGTGATCAATCACATCCGAGTTACGTCTCGCTCGCGCAAGAAAAAAGGGCGTAGCATACGTGCGATAGGTGAGAGAAAAAATGGGAAAGGCTACTGGATACTCTTGATAGGGTAACGGTAGGATAAATTAAAGTCAGATTAGGGCAGCTTCGGAACACGGTGCCGTGGCGCGTCTACCTGGAGCACACTTAAAAAGTCATTAGCGGATATTGGGCTGTTCTCCCATTTCTCCCACACCCCGAGTTCTCGGAGTCAGCACGAAACGACGAGGGAATGTATATAAAAGTTGAAAGAAGACTCTTCGAGTTGTTTAAAAATCATCGCATATTTAAGAAAAAATATATAAGATTTTCAAGTAACTCGAGAAAAAATATCAATGTTTTGTCAGAAAACAATATGTGTGCTATAGAGAGAGAGAAGATTGCTGAGAAACGATGTTCCTTGCATTTGGATGCAATTCACGAGTCGTTCGTTAGATACCGCTGATTTAAATTCCGCGATGGCAGCTATCGAAAAGACGAGTGATCCCGAGAAGGGCTCGGCAATTGCCCGCCTCAAGATCACGCCGAATGCCTGAATACATTACTCGATGGAATTTTAATTGCGTGGCATTTATTACATTTGCGATAATCGCCGAGCGATTTCGCGCTTTTTCGAAAAAAATGTATCGTCTCTGTACTTAATTTAATGTACGCGTACGTTAATTGTGCATAGCAATTATCAGCAAAAATATTTCAACAAGATTTCAACGCTTAAATGCATTGTTTTTCCTAACGGTTTCGAAATTGAAAGTCAAGTAATTTATACTCCAGAGTATTTTCGAAGTAATAAATGCCGCAATTAAGCGCGCGTTTTAAGATCGTTTAGAAAGCGGGATAAGTAATCGATCGTTTCGACAGCTTATCGGTAAATCCGCTACTGCGAATTGCATGCCGATTTATGCAGCAACCGCAGCGGTAGTTGATTGTTGCAGAAAATCGAAGATATCGTCACGGTGAGGATATCGGCGCTCAATCCGCACAATTAACGAAGATCCGTGAGGCCTTACCGATAGCTGGACGTCCCACGCCTTCTGGCTTTGTTTACGGTGGCTTCTGGCGACGTTATTCCCTTTTCTGATTCCTATCGGCCATTTCGCGCCGCGCCGCGCCACGACACTACAACTGCGCACGGATTTCCGCCAATGCGATACGTGCGAAATAAACAGCACCGTGGAATATACGAAATGCGAATATTTATTTTTAAAATATCGAGAGAGAGAGCGCGTAACTTATGTGTGTGTTGCGCGTGTTCACAGAAGTGTTACCGCATGAAATAGTTTACATTAAATTAATAAATAAGATATTTACAAATTATAAAAACGCAAAATGCTAAGGCACAGAAATTAATTAGATATGATTACGCGGTCTAATTGTCGGAATAGATCATAGACTGTCTAGAAATTAATAATTCAGTATTTACTAATAGAGTTTTTTCTTTTCCGGCCAAGCTGCTAAATAGGCTCGTTATGTCTAACTTGTACTTTAGAAGACGGAAAAAAAAAATAAGAAAAGCCAGAAAATGCAAATACATATATATAGTTCAGAATAAACACAAGAGTCTTAATGATTTTAATTATACGTTCAGTCGGAAGAAAAAACAAGCCTCACAGCTACGCTCGCTAATTGTACGATTTGATTTATATGCAAATCAACAATAACATGATTTTACTGGTGCACAAGAACTTTACACACACACACACACACAAAGCTTTGACGTCAAAGAACAGAAACCAAAGAAACGATCTAGTGACAAAAATTGACGGACATCTCGAAACCGATAAATCTATCGATTATCTCCGATCAGATTGTTCCGGGCGATTATCGAACGGACGAATCGACTTCATTACTCCTTTGGGCATAGACAGCTACCGTGTTCGCAGTTAATGAATTGCCTTTTCTTTGAATTTTCTGTCGCCCTAGAATTCTTGCTCGGTTGAGAAGCCAGATCGAGGCGGCCGATCGTCAAAGACTACGCCCAAAATTGGACGATATAATAATCCGCGCCCCACTACGCGATCGCGACAAAAAATCTAAAATGATTTTGCAGTCCTTAACTTACTAATCTTTTGATGATTACTCTCTCTCTCTCTCTCTCTCTCTCTTTCTTTCTCGCGTGATCGCACGACGGTACATCGAATTTCGAATTCGACCGGGAGAATTTATAGCGGCGCGTTCGCGCGCGGATTAGCGCGGACCCTTATAGTAGCTGTCCGTGAGTTTTGTCCGGAGAAAGAGAAAGAAACTCCGCACCCGTCGGGTTTTTCGGCAGCCGAGAGATTTGTGGAGGCAACGCGCGACGCGCGGCGACTCCGGGACACGATTTAGATGTTCATTTAATTTAGTCGGCCACCGCGGGACCAGGCGGGACGCGTGCTGCCATTAAGAGCACGGCGAAGACGAAGAAAAAACACAGCGAGCGTGTGATTTATATACACGTGTTCATGTTTCATTAAAATAACGAATCGACCGGTCGCGACCACGCCATTAATTCCATATATCCCGGCGCGCGCGTTCGATAATTATTAAATCACTTATGCATTTTTTTCGACTCGACACAACGTGATGCGCGGCTCCGCGCAGGCTTTTGCGCGCGATCCTACGGTTCGCTCTAATTAACACTAATCATCCTTCTTCTCAAGTACGTACGACAAATTTGCAATATTAAAAATTTATCGATTTTATATAATGTGTTCTGGTCTAGAGAAAATAAATTTTAAACTATCAGAGAGAAAGAGAGAGAAAAAATTTCTCTCCCTCTCACACACATGTAAAAAATTATTTGTTAACATTTGACGCTTATAACTTTCAAGATTGTGACGAGCCGAGCTTGTTAAATTTACACGCATTAAACCGTTTCGCGCATTTTGTTACGCGGGAGGATTTATTCTTGCGGGTTCTCGCGAAAAAAGAAACAGATTAGACGGCAAATATCGCGCGGAAGGTTAACTCGACTCTTCGTCGATTCCTTATAATCAGAATAATTACTCTGAATAATATATAATTTGCCGTATCCACGTGATTTATTGAGCATCAGAGCCGCTTGTAACCACACCACCACTCGATTAATCACCGTACAATACTTGGCGCCGGACTAACATTCGCTTCTCTAACAGCACGATACATAAGCGAATTTAGCGTCAACAAAGTGCTTTCCCCACGCATTTCGCAATAAGTTATTTAAATTTTCTAAAAAGAAAGAACAGTCGTCAAATACAGTAAATCTGTTATCGAACGTACTTGGGAAATATCATGATAAGCAAATAAATCATCATCACGTGTAACCACGTGTAATGCCACAAAACGCGATCAAATGACCGTGAAAACGAGTCAGTCAGTTTGTTTGTTTGTTTGTTTTTGCACGCATAAATCTACGTACAATCTCTGTAAATCGAACGAGATATACGTAATTGTACATTAAATCACATGCGGCGATTAGTACGAGAGACTCATTTGCTCGTACAAGAGAAGTAGAATTAGGTGAATCCACGCAAACCGGTTCGTTTCACCGCCGCATTATCCATCTTTTGCTTATTGAATTACGAATATGGCGCTTCTATATCGGCGTAATTACTGACCGTGGTCTTGCTAAGTATCATTAATGATAGCCGCGCAACTGGCATATGTAAATATGACGTTCGCTTAATTAATTATCAGCCGATTCGATCTGCTTATTTATCTGGTAATATCGCAATCGTATATCGTACGAATAAACATTGCTTTCTATTAATTAAGTAGTTTATCATCGTCGTCATTATTATTATTATTATCAACACGAGGGTAATCAATTTGCGAAACGTATCTCTCTCCCGCACGATGAAACAACAAAACACGCAGAAGACATACATCACAACTTCTAATTTGCGAAATATACTCTTTGATATTATTAACGCAAAAAACAATTTAATTGGTGAATAAACAGACGAGGTGAATTTTTTTTTCCGCGTGTCAATTTTTCGCACGATTTTTTGCGCGGTTCGGTTCCGATGTTTTTTCTTTCCTCCAAACGCGATAATAAAGAGATCGTCGGAACGGAGAGTTCTTAATCAGTTCCTCGTCGATTCCCTCTCGTACGTACGCACACACACACGCGCGCGATTTTTTTTAGCGCTACCGAATTCGTGTGTGACACACCACAAGCGATCTAGAACACGCGGGAGAAGATCTCTCTAAAAAAAAAAAAAAAAATAAAAGACGAAAGAAAACGATCTCAAATCCATTTATCGGATGTTGGCCCCTTTCTTGTCGGTCTTTCACCGCGCCGAGAGATTAGTTGTTCAGGTCTCTCTTCTCTCATCTAACCTGCTCTTTGTTGTTTCTATTTCAACCTTGGCTTCAGGATTTATTGTATAAGAACACATTTGCTTGTAATTCTATTAGTCAAATGTTCCGAAAATAAACCAAACTATAGCTCTTTTCGAATTTAAAATATTCGGTGATTTCTTGATTACATAAATAAAACGCGATGTAAACGTCAGAAACATGCAACGTGACGTTCGCTGGTAAAAAGAAAAATAACAAGAAGCACGTGAAAAATATATACGAAACGTGCGGAAAATATATAGGACCGGTAATTACATCTAATTAATTTCCTGCCGACCGACGACACAGCACGTACATTCTCCGCCAGCAGAAAAACCTCGAAATAAATGAGACGGCCGCTTGTATCGAGAGCCGACTGGAATTCGCAGGTGTCAAGACAGAATGAGATACATTTCGGACATTCCTATCCCGTTGTCGAACCCGACAAGAAGGGGGCGGCGGATCCTATCAATGTGCGTTTCGATGCGTGGGTATACGTGAAACAACGATCGAAAGTGCCCACGGTGACTACCGGTAGATGTAAATATCTTACGTGTCGCATTAACATACACGTTCCCCGCGACCTCATTAAGGGCGAAATTAATTATCTAATGGAATCATTTCTGCGCCGTGCTACGCGTTCCTTTTTTTTTATTCCCCTCTCGCCCATCGGAAGAACCGTCCGACGCGGAATTTATCTCGTCGAGCGAAGAAAGATAACGGTCGAAACAATATTAACACTTGATTTTTCAATTTTACGTTTCTAAGCGACTGCTGAGATAAAAAAAATCGCGACAACTGCAGTATTCCCACGCATAATTCCGACAAGCAGAAAAATCAAAATGTTAAACGACAAAAAAAAGCCGTCTGGTTTACCTGTTCATCGACACCTGCATATTCGCGAACTCCAAGAAGGTTGTGCCACGGTGTTGTTGATAAGCGAGTTTTACCGAACGGCGGCGATCAATGAATAATCGCGGGCTACATGCGCGTAAAGCAATCAGCGAAAGGGCGGAGGTAAGGAACACACTCCGGAGACTTAGAGGAGCAATTATCCTAATGGATGCAAGTCGCGCCCTGCTCCCTGCGCCGAGCATGGTAATGAGTTGATATCACCACATACCAGGACCTTGTATCCTCCCAGTTCGCTCCCGAGGCAAAAGAGGAGTGTCTCCTCTCTCGCTCCGACTCCCGGCTGCTTCTGTTTTTTTTTCTTCTCCCCTGTATATCTCTCTTCCCATCGTGACGCGGATCCCTCCTTTCTCTCTTCTTCAGAATCCGGACAGACACGAAATTCGCAGTCCGCAATTCACACCTCGAATGCACCTCCGTGTTCACACTTTTGTTTCGCGCGCGCGAGATAACGAGGGAAAGAGACGTAAGTTTTGAGAAAGAAAATTTTTGTCGGAGACAAAATTTTCTTTGCGATATTGAATTTGTTCGACGATAACGCAGCAATTTATTTCGTAAAACGCAGAAGATACACTCGCGCAAGATATACTCGTAAACAACAACACGGTGACCGATCGCGCGAAGATGTTGACACGCGAAACGCGACGAGCTCGAAAGGTGCGATCGCAATTGAGCCAAATACTTGAAATGGCTTCGCACTTGTGGCCCCGAAGCGCCAGAGTTATCTGATTTCGTTCTATTTGGCAGAGAGCAACAGGACTCTTCTCCCACTCCCTTCTTCTTAACGTCGTGACGTCTGTTGTTTGTTTACTACCGCGATAAGCTAATCAAATTCTCTCGACTTTTCGAGACTTTGCGTATAAATATTTTCTATTTCTACACGACTAAACTGAGATATCGTTGCGTTTCAAGCTCGTAAGGCAACAAAAATCTCGAGTCTTCTAGAGAGTTTTACATGCATACAAAAGTGAACGTTTACCTGTTCTCCTCAAGTTGGGTAGATGAAACGTGGAGACACGGCGGTGTCTCGAAAACGGACAGGTGTTGTCGTCAGGAGGACACCAAAAAAACGAAAACCGGCGACGGGTCGACATGACCGCGCGACGTGACGGCGAACAAACTGGAGCTCCTAGCCGGAGCAAGGACGCGAATAAACTGCGCGGACCAAGGGGTTTTTTATACGCTGGCAGGTGCATTGATTGAAATGTAAACCACTAGTTAAGGGGGTGCAACCTAATCTGCCTAAAGTAAGAAGAACTTCGGTAAACGTACGGCTGCGTGAGTTTATACAATAGCGCCCTGGGATTCGGATTCGGTGTCGTTTTCCGTCCGTTAATGAGAACAAAAGGAGTCGATTGACGCGAACTCGAGTGACTGCTTGCGGTGGCGAGCAATCGAGCGATACTTGTTATATTTCCGGATAAAATAAGACGAAGTCTCTCCGTCTGTCGCGTATCGTCTTTGACACTTTCGGAAACGTCACTTGTTTATTTTTTATCGTCCGTGTACTGACGATATGTACATCGACTGTTTTGTTTTGATCTTTAAAATATAGTCTCTCGAGAAAAATTATATCGAAATAAAGAATCTGCCTTTAAAACGCGGACGAGAAATCCGACCTTAAAAACTGAGTAAAACACACGAACGCCACGCAATAAGCTACGTGTATGTATACAAGTTATATACAGCATTCTCGATGACGTGCTGATTAGGACGTCAGATAATTTATGTTGGATAATTTACATTGGCAATTACGTCAGTTTCATAAATAATTGATTAAATGTGTAAAAAAACTTTTGTCTTATGTCTTTTGCTGGATTCGCTGGATTCTAAAACATCACCACTGTGTCTGTGTCTTATAAGCTAATCCCGGCTGAAAAAAACGAGCGGATTGTGGCAACCGAGAACAACAGTCACCCTAGAACAATGTAATTAGATTATACGCCTCGAATGTCACCTAGGGGTGCCCAACATTCCGCAAATGTCAGTTCAAAATCCTCGCAAAACACGCGAGAGGCAACCCGACTGAATGAATGAACGGAACTTGAACCAAACAGAATTAGTACCTTTCGACGAAACTGCGTGTCAAAAATTCCCAAATGTTTCCCGATGACCAAACGCGCCGAAATATTTAACTATTCGAATTAATTTATGTCAAACGCTCTTGTCGACACGTTTTCTCTCCGGACGTCGACGTCTGTTCGATAGAACGCGTCGAGTCCCGGGACTTTTCGCCGTTGAGATGATCGCGATCGCGCAATTTTTTTGAAAAACACATTTTGGACAACAATCGCGCGTTAGGGCGTGGTTTGCCCGTCCCAGGTCAGCGTGGATAGGCCGGGATTGGGGGGATGGCAAACAAGATTACTCTGATCCCGAATCCAACAAACTCAGACTGATGCCCGCTAACCGCAGCTCTTCCACACTCGTACGCGTCGAATAATCCAATAGTTCACTGGTATCCCAGCTTACACGGCCCGATGTATCTCGCGTAGTTTTTGCGGGATGCATCGGCGACGTTTGCGGATTCGTATCGAGTTTGAGATCCGCTATAGCTGCTCCGGCTGCTTATGTAACGCTCTCGGGCTCTCGGTTTAGCGGAAGACCGAGAAATGTTGCCGATTCCGAGGGTTGAAAGAGTTAAACCGGAAAAAAAAAGAAAAGAAAATACTCCCGGTGATGTAAACAAAATTAACGATTAAATGTAATTAACGAATAAACGCGTTCTTCTTTCTCGGTCGCGAAAGCGCGTGAAATTAAATGACGAGTTCAATTTGTTGACCCACAGAGCACGCGTGTGTTGTTCAGAGATCGAATTGAACCGCAGGACCGAGAAAATAATAGCAGAATATTTTTTCTCTCATGTGTGTGTGTGTGTAAACGCAAAAGTAAAGAGTATTTCGAAATTCCAGAACAAATAATTATATAGTTCCGTAGTATATAGGATAATTGCGGCACGTAATTACTTACGGCGTATAATTACTGAAATAATACGTATTGTATAT
>QVNZ01005699.1:0-25766 GCA_014825645.1 Pseudomyrmex dendroicus | reverse complement strand
TTACTTTTTACTCTGACAAGACTCTGGGAGCGAACTGACGAAACGGGGTAAAAGAAATGCGAGCTATGTTTGCGCCACGATGCGGCTGCGAATGTACCACCGCCGGGCAGACGGAGGAATATATTTCAATCCTCTTCCATCGCGCTGCTTCTCGCGCCCGTTCTTAGTCTTTTCCTCTTTTTCTCGCGACAGTTTTCTATAACGTATCTGTTCTCGTATTAAAAGAGTCTTTGATAATATACAAGATATATATATTGTACAACAGATCGATTTGTAATTTATTTAAATTTTATGAAAGTGGACTTTGTCCTGTTACGCCGCGACAATGAATTGCTGTTTACATACGATTGTGTGATCAAATGTGATTCTCTCTTTTGTCGTTTTCTCTCTCTCTCTCTCTACATCTATCTATCTATTTATTCTCTCTATAAAATATCTCATTCCGCTCCTCTTCGGCCTGCGAACTTAAAAAGAGCTTGATTGGATTTTCATTCATGATCGGGGTTTTATGAAACATTCGCGTCTCGTTCTTCCGTGAAGCGGTAGCCACGCCAAGAAAGGGGGACGTCAGCTCCGCCACGTGTGTCTACCGATCAGGTTGGAACGAGTAGAATTTCAATGAGCGGATAGTCGTGAAATTTTATGTCTCCGTCGGAATCCTTATTAAAATCGAGAGAGCAGAGTAAAGCGTGGCGCTTGCCGGACGTAATTAAATATGGTTTTACAGCTACGATTCGCAAGTCTCCGGGAGCTTCGAAATATCCGTCCCGTCTTGCATTCTGTATAAAACTTCATTACTACGAGCAATTTTTTGCTCGTGTAGAATTTCTTATTATTTTCACATCCGTTCTGTCATTTCTAAATTTTTACCACGAAGTAATTCTATTTTGTACATATCTCTCCCCAATTTGTACGTCAACAGGAGGATTTTTTAATTTTTGTAACTAGATTCTCAATAGAAGATACGCAAGAAGTGCAAAGAACTCGAGTGCTGGTGCGCTCCAATCAAAAGTGACAGAAGAAGTTTTTTCAATTTAAAAGTAATTTGGATTAATTACTCCACAGGTTCGCGGAATTGATTGTCTGGGACGTGGAGATGTGACGATGATGTAGATGTGATGCGAATAATAATTTTTTCATTAATTTTAATAAAACGTTATTTAAAAAAATTACATTTCTCGCTTTTCCTCTACATTTCGCCGTTAAGAGGTTAATGTCGCGCGTAGCGGAATGCCGACGTTACGTAAGACCGTGTACCAAAGGTAGACCGCAATGGTTACGAGACGACACGGCGGGAAGTGTGTACTGCGGTGCGGGGATAGCCACTCCCGTGGAAGACGGAGAAGAAACGACGTTAACAAGTCCCGGTTATAATAATGCAGCACCGGCGCTATATCCTATTCGCAGAGTACACACAGATAGCCGCCGACGACGCCCGTAGTCATCGTCGTCGTCGTCGCGCGCGCGTACCGTCTTCAGGAAATTGAGAATCTCTCGGGTCAACGGAGCAAAAACGAAGGCACGAGCCGGATCCGCATGAAAAGCTAATAAGTCCGTGGCACGATTCACCTCCGCTCGTACTTACTTTCGCCCGAGTTAATTAAATAATCGTCTCGTTTTATTATATCCTCCCCCCCTCTTCCCTCGCTTCCGTTTGTGACCAAGTCTCATCCAGATGTCGCGTGACGTCGATGAAGATCCGTTGCGTCAGGTAACATCAGCTCGAAGCCTGCCCTTTGAGTGAGCGCGTTTGTGACGTCGGCTGTAAAGATTATTTTCGGAACGTATGAAGAGAAAGGGAACCTTGGGATTAATAAAAAAAAAAAAAACCTAAGGGCACGATAAATTAAGGAAGGGTCGTGAAAAGATCGGTAGAAAGGTACGGACTAAAATAGTACGGAATTAAATTAAATGTGAAACTGTACACACACATATATATACACGTACATTCCTAAATATATAAAATATATATGTATATATATATAGTTGAGCGTAGTTTCGAAAAGATCCTCCGATTCGCATGAAATTTTGTGAAAATGTCCGAAATGCTAAATAACCAATAAAAGATCTTATTGGTTTCCGAGATCAAGTAAAATCTCGGAACATCTCTATATGTTTCGAGAAAGTCTACGAAAGTAGTCCTCTCACCTTTTTCAAGTGGATACAGTCCGAGCTCTAAGTAAAACGTACATGTATATATGTGTGTGTGTAGCTGCGGCCGAGCTTAGGGACGATAAAACTAGTAGGTTCGCGTGTGGCCATACGTATTTATTTGCGCAGCGCGGAGTCCGGGAGAGAAATAGCCTAGGATCCGAAACTCAACGCGAAGCTATCGATGTGAACTGTGTGTTTCTGATATTTATCTTTCTCTCACTACCGTTTTAAACTGAGACGCGCGCCGCCGGGATATATCTTCATTATTAAAGAGCGTTAAAACGTTTTTTTTGTTGATGTGATCTTCCCGACTCGACGCCTTACACACACACAGAGACAATTGATATAAAAAGGTTTGCAATTTAGAGACACATTACATAATTCGCAGATGACGTATTTTTTCAGATGAAGTATATTTACGCTTTTGTTTTTGTTGAAAAGAGAACGTTGCACTGTTTTATTTGCGATCGGATTCGCATTGTGTAAATTTTACTTGACGCGCAAAGAGACGAGAAGGAAACGGACGCGGAGACGACCGGAACCATTATTGGCAGGCAGCCGCGGTAAACCACATAAATCACTTCGCACAACGAGGTTCGCGTTGATTAGCCGTGATATACTTCGAGTGTCAAGCTGCGAGTTTACTCACTTGCGAAAGATCGAGACGATCCAACTGGATATATATATATGTATATATCTGTTGTTCGAAGAAGTGATATATCGGTCAGCTGTGAGATCGACAATTTCAGTCATCTTTTTTTAATTACAGTTTGTTTTGACTCTGATATTTATGTTGAAAAGTTTCGCGCGAAAATTAGTTTTGAGATAATTGCTCCTGGAAATAATCGAGTTCTATCACATTTTTACGCGTTTATTTTACGTTGAGAAACGCGTTTTTGGAACTTTCTCTGCAATATTCAAAACATCTGTGAAAAAAAAAAAAAAATAAACTTATTCTTCGCATTTTCTCTTCTCAATACGCGAACTGATACTTGTTCAGAAAGATATCCTCTTGCAAAGCGCAGTTAGAAGCGAATATGGATAGATAAAAGGAAAAAAGAGAGAGAGAGCGAATATGGATAGATAAAAGGAAGAGAGAGAGAGAGAGAGAGAGAGAATCTCAGTCCCGCGGCAATCGAATAAAAATCTCGGGCGCGCCGCCGCCGTCGTGCCGTCGGTCGGCTCGTGAACACAACGAGTATACACGCATTGCACACATCACTACTCTTCCCGCGGGTATATAAAACCGAAACGGGATACTTTGCCTCAACGCAGAGAGAGAGATATGGGCTAGAAAAGCGATAAAGCCGGCTCGGAAGTTCGGACGCGCGATTGCGATCGAGTTACGCTGGATCTCGGAATCCAACACTACGCCGCGCCGCATCACCACCGCCGCGAATTCGTCCGTTTATTCATTCTAAATTCATCCGACACGCTCGAATCCTCTCTCTCTCTCTCTCTCTCTCTCTCGGGCTATCCTGCACTACGCTAGTTGTGTCGACGGAATTCTCGATGCAATCTGCGGGGAAGATCTGGACAGTGTCCAAGCGAACGTTAAATGCTGAAAATTCGGAAAAAAAACTTTACTTTATCGCTCTGTCACACAATATTTTCCTTAGTTACTTAATACAATTAAAGAAAAAAAATAGAACGATATTGAAAGCAATTTGCTGAAAAGAAAAAGGTTGATTTTTAGAAAAAAGAGCAAAGAATAATTGTGTGCATGTTGAAGAGAGAGAGAGAGAGAGAGAGAGAGAGCGAGAAAGAAGATTAATTCAATTATTGCTTTTCAATCAGTTAAGAAATAAATATACCGTTTTCGTGCATCGCGCGGATATTTATGTACGTGCGCGGACATGTGAATTAATGATCGAATGTCCATGGCATTGTGTCGCGACGATCGTGACGAATGGTTCGAAGCTCTTTGGTGTGACCAACGGGAGAAAGAAAAGACGACAGAAACTCGAGGAGAAACGGACGGAGATACTATTTACGATGAAACGATAAAAGGACGCTCGAGGAGCGAATTCCCTTCCGTATATGCCGCGACGCTTATGTCGTCGATCAATGTGGCAATCAATTTTTAAACTTATCGAAAATCTCTTTTTTCTCTCTCTCTCTCTCTCTCTCTTTAAATATTATTGTATTCCTAACTTTCTATTGTATATAAGAGATAACGCGATATAGTTAGCGTAATTATGAACTGAGCACGTGAATAATTTGACAATTTTGTGTACAAGCTGATGCGAGAAATGCACATAAACGTTGTCCAAATTGATTGAAAAAATGTACGAGACGGAACGTTGTGAACGTTCGCACGCGGAACATTAAAATATTTGGTCTCTCTTCTTATGTTACATTTATACACATCCATATGAGTAAATAAACTGACTGCAGATAAATTCAAAGGCTTTATCGACTGTCGCGAATGTGTGTGTAAGAAGAGAAATTCAAGCAATCTCTCGAAAATCTGCTCTCCTTTACATAACGCGTTCATGCATTTATTCGCGTTCTCGCGCGAAACCTTTAATAATACATGATAAGGGTGCCGAATATATGGAGCGGAGTCTCGCAATATCGTTGCGAAATGCGTTTCGAACATCTCTTTCTCTCTCTCTTTCTCTTTCTCTTAAATAACGCAACAAGATCTCTAATTGTTTTTAACTGCACAATTGCGCAACCTCATGTACAAGTCAAGAACGATAGATCTGATAGTTAGAGCGCGACCGAGGATTCTCTTTCTCTCTTTCTCTCAATAACGCAACGAGATCTCTAATTACTTTGAACTGTAATTGCACAACCTCATGTACAAGTCAAGGACGATAGAGGTCTGATAGTTAGCGCGCGACCGAGGATTCTGATAAATTTAATACAACACTCGTCGGGGGCGGAACGCCGACAATAAAAGGCTCTTTTAAAGCGAGCTGTAATTCATTACGATCCCGGAGGATTGCACATTGTCCCGATGAAACGATGTCCCGTCTCTTCTTATTACGTCACTTTATCGTCGTTAATCCCCTAATGGTCGCAGCTTTTCTACGACCGACCGACGGCGGCGGCGGCGATCGCGAGCAAAGTGTTTCTTCTTGCGCCCGTCGCATTTATTTCCGGTCGCCTGCTGGCGACTATTTTAAATGACAGAACCGTTCGCGTTTCTTGCTTAGAAGAGCCAAGTTCTCTTGTGTGTGGCACTCAAGCGCTAAGGGTCAAAAGGTCGAGCGTAACGTTGTGGACAGAGCGATTTGTACAGTTCATTCGTCTGTCTCGTTGAGTATTATTTATGACGCGAATTGATACCAATGCGTTGCTGCATTTGTTTTATTTAATATTTAGCGCGGTACATGTATATATATATATATACATGTACAATTGCAATTTACGTGAATTTGCGCGGAAAATGAATTTATTTGATCGTTATTCGTGTTTTCGCTTTGAATAAGAAACTTGCGGTACGCTTGTTTTAGTTTTCTACAACAACAACAACAACAAAATACAATGTAAAAAAAGTTTTCTCCGATAAAAAACGTAGAGGAAATTTCCGTACGGGAAATAGTTTAAGTGAAAGAAAAACACACGCGCGCAAAAGAACAAAACTGCGCGGTGTTTTCGAATCGACGCGCGCGCGCGCGCGCGGCGCCAGCTTGGTAAACGAGCGTGTGCGCCAACGAGCATGAAGAAATTTTTATTCGACACCGCCACGCACGAATGGTTAATCCGACGCGATAGCTTTGTCGTCTCGCCATGACACGCCACACGTAGTACCGTGGGAACTTTGCGATCCGATTGTTAACCGCTAACAGTGACTGACTGCTGGACTCGTGTTTCGCGATTGCAGCGGTGTTCCACAGAACACGAACCGCGCGCGCGCGCCCGCGAGTCGCTAAATTCTCTGTTGAAACTTTATTTACGCGCAACACAAAACGCATCGCGTTATAAAAACGTGTGCAGCGGGTTTTTCAGAAAAATTATTTTGTGTCAAACAAGCTTTTTTTCAATAAAATCCAATATCGTCTTGCGATTATAGATCTCGAAAAATAAAAGCCCACATGTTTTATTCATTTTTTTATTTTATTATTATTTTTTTTTTTTAACTTGACAATGTGTGTAAAAAATATGATCGCGCGAATCAAGAAGCAACTTTCTTCAACTTCACATAAATTTACAATCGTAAAATAATCAGATCCGATCTCAACGTGTCGCATTTTATGGCTTGTGTTCGCTTTATCGCGGCAATTAAGGTGTTGCAAACTGCGCCTATACGGGATGCCCCACACACACACACACACACACACGCGTCCGACAACGATAGCGTCGTGAAAATTGCATTTTCCGCGTCCGTTTCAATTAATTTGTACCTACCCATGAATCTGACTCGCCCCGATCCGACTCGTCGCGTATTCGCCTATTAGCGACAAGATCTTCAATCTGACCGATAAAAAAATAAAAAAATGTCCGCTGTGAAAAAAAAAAGAAAAAAACGTGTCACATACGATATAACGCGAATTTCTCGCGCAATATTTCCCGTGACATAAATTACATCCGCGATTTCATGTAACTCATCAACGCTAATGTATCCGACGTTAATGCAGCCGACGTTAATGCATCCGATGTGTAATGTAACCGAGACGAATCTGGTCGCTCTATTGCAAAAATAAACACGGGACGAGTCTTGTTTTGTACAGTTTATCTAATTAGATTATGTACCCCACGCGCGCGCCACACACGTCCGAACAAGAGTATTCAATTTCACAGTCGGAGTGCATTTAATTTTACGGGAGAAAATGGATTTTTCAACGATCGAATGGTGTCGCGACTCATTAGCCGTCGGATAAAGGTTTTTTGACAGGAGATTATTTTCTCGGAAAAATATATTTCTCTCCTTTTCTCTCCTCGCACCAATAAACTGACATTTATTTCTCGTTGCGCGCAGCAGCTGTTTTACACAAATTAAATTAATACATCCTCTTTTCAGAACGCGCTTCACACGTTCTGCGGCTCTCAAAGCAGACTTACAGTATAAACACAGTTTTCAATTTTAAATTGATATTACGGCTTCAAACACACTCACACACATATACACACACACACACACAATACTCGTGGGATCGCAGCAAAGCGTAATACCGTTTTCCACGTAAAAATATTTAATACCGCAAGAGAGAAACGTTTCGCGTGTTTCTAGCCGCGTATAATTTCAACGGAGAGATATCCTCGGAGACAAACGTCTGATTTAATTCTCAGTACAAATAATGGCCGGCAGCCGTCATTTTTTACAAGTAATTACGAACGTCAAGTTAATTCTGCTACTAAAGGATTGATAAGACTTTTTTAAAATTATATTTCACATTAAGTAAGTTTTATCAATGATCATGAAAACTTTTCAGATATCAAGAACACGATCTTTTTAATTATCTTCGTACAACACGCGGATAAGTCGACAAAAAATTGCGCGCAATTACGTTCAGCGGAATATGTATGTATGTCGCGTGCCAGATATACAGAGTTTGTGTGTACGTCGCGGCTTAAATTTTCTATATTTCCAGTATCCGAGGATGTGAGCGCCATAAAACTCCCCGGACCGAAACACGTACGAATAGAAGCAACAAAAAAATACTGTGGTGCTTTTTGCACAATTTTTTTTAACAAAACGGAAAACAATTTCCCTATTGATAAAAAAAAAAGCTGCACGCAGAGCGGTCTGTCATGGTGAGAGTGTTTTGTATGCTTTTTGCGGGAGGGTCAAGAGAGAGAGAGGAAGGGAGAGAAAAGCAGGAATCCGCGAGCGTTAAAATCGACTTTCTGAGTGAAATTATTTTCAGACTATTAGCAGAATTTGTTTGTTTTTTTTTTCTTTTTCACCTTGTTAATTTTTGACTGACCGCGCGCGCGTACAACGTTAATTTGTTTTTGTTTGTTTGTTTTTTTTTTTTATATTCTTTGTACAATCGCGTGTGTGGAAAAAAAAATTCGTTCTCATCGCGCCACTTCTGATTCGTGCGAAAACACGGGATTAATCGATATCTCGGGAGAATTTAGCGTAGAGTGTGTGTGCACATATATGTGCCAAAGAGCGGCGGAAACTTCATAACTAGTCTTGAAAGTTATAAAGCCGTTTAATCATTCCTGCGAAAGACATAACCGAGCATGTCGGCATGTTGGCATATTCGCCATGTAGCTTTCATGACGTTTCAGCTAGATCTCTCGAGCTGCTTACTCAAGTGAAGTTTTCCTGTCATTAAAGGGAAGAGAGAGAGAGAGAGAGAGAGGGAAGAGAGGGGAGATTCCTCTTGTGAGCGCAACTAGGCTCCATATTGTTCGGGCGTGCACATATGCAAAAGTATATGGCGTATTTAACCGTTTGCCGATGATTTTGGCAGATGGCGAGTTTGACTTCACTTTATTCTAAATGGCAAACCTTTCAACGTCGAACTTCGCCATCAAGCTTGCTAGGAGCACTTAACGAATATTCGTTATCAGAATTATGCTGCAGCGAGTAATCTCTAGAGTAAAATGCGTTAAAAGTAATTAGCTCTGGCAATTAACTATATTACGATTGTTTTCCGGTTTTCAAACAGCGTGTATCGCATCCCTCGCAAAAAAAATTATACAAATTTAATAAAATCACAAATTATATAACATGTAAAATATATATATATATATCTGTTATATATTACAAATGAAACATAACAAACTATAAAAATATACGGATAAACATTATTTTAAAAACTCGTTAAAAAATATTCACTTTTTCTCTCTCCACTATTTGTGTTAAATTACTAGATAAACGTTTATATTTTGTGTGCGCGTGTGATTTTATTTTGTTTGCAAAATATTTGTATACAGAGGCACAATAAAAAACCGTTACACACAGAAACATTGTAGAAAATTCGTTGAAAGTTGCTTACATCGAGTTCCATGCGTGCTGTCATGAACGTGGATGTAAATGGGTTAATTGAGCTTTCTTTGCTCTCTTGAAAACTCAAAGGGATGCAAATGCCCTTGCGTCGTGTTCTACGTCACGGCGGCGTTCCTCTATTATAAAGGAAATTCACGGATGTCGCAACGCGCCGCATTCTCCACGCCTATACTGCTTCCGCAATGTGCTTTATGTGCAGTCCGCAAACTGCAAGGAAAACATAGCAGAGCAGGGCACATATACGCGCGCGCGCGCAAAAAAAAAAAAAAAAGAAGATGAGATTGAAATTAGCTTATATCATTTTGGATATAAGCCCAGTCAGAAATTAGAGCACGTACATCAAAAGACAAATAAAATAAAAACGAATGATGATGCAATTGAGCGGAAAATGAGTTGCCAATGCAATCATGTGCGGAAAGTTAATGAAGATTACGTCGAAAATGCAAATGTGCGGAAAACTAGATGAAAAGCGCGGAGATGAGAGAGAGGAAGAATTGGTTATTTTTTATATAATAAATGCCGGCAATTTACTAAATTATTTAATTTTCAGAGAGAGAGAGAGAGAGAGATTTACTTCATCGTTTTATATCTCCTACGACTTGGTAAATATCGAATTTGTTATCTTTTGTAATAATGGTAAATATTCGGTATTTGCAAACCCGCAGTAGGAGTGCAAACGAAAAGCGGTGTTAGCAAACGGGCACAGATTCTCACGGTGACAGATTCACACACACACACGTAAGAACACACGTGCATCTACTGTATTTATTGTGAGAACAATATTAGTTACTAGAAAAAATTGAAATTAAAAAAATGAATAACATACGAAGAGAAGAAAAAGAGATGCAAGGTTCGTCGCGGTACAGAATTTTTCGCGCGAAAAGCATTACCAAGAGAAGATGTTCGAAGAGTGTGGCCTCGAGCGCCGACGTATTCGGGTCACTGGTACGTTCTTCTCCGATTTTCTCTTCCGTCCTTTACACCCTTCCCTCCAGAGTTGCCCTTTTTCCATTCCTGTCTACCCGTCCCGTCCCGTCCGATAGCGAACCGTCTTCTTCGTCATCGTCTTCGCGTCTTTTTTTTTTTTTCTACCCTTTAGTTTCAATCGAAATGTCATGTCAGTCGCACGATCGGCACGACGAAGAAGATCGGCATATGCGCATACTCGAAGATATTGAGCATGTTCCTGTGTAATCACAAAAATCCTTTCGAGCGCGGTGTATGGAAAGGAACGCTCGCAGGTGCGAATGACAGCCACGAGAGAGAGAGAGAAAAAAAATGTTGCTATTCGCCGCAATAGACACCGTTCTTTCTTTTCAGCTCGAGTTACAGATGCATGTGAGCAACTACTCGATATGTGAAAAATTAGTTTCCATCGACACCTCACTAATTTTAATTTTTTGACGACGGGAAGCACTTATAAGTATTCTCCGCTCATTTCTCAAAAATTATTGACCCTATTTTCATGAAACTTGGTACACTAGGGTTTTTTTTTCTAGTGGTGCTCTCTTCGATTCTGAAGTCAAAAATTCAAAATTCAAGATGGCGGATCCAAAATGGCCGTTGTGTAAACGGTCCAAGTATGCAAATGTCATTCAATATTCCATGAAACTCATAGGAGATTTTGACGGATGCTCTTTTCGAATTTGGAATTGACTGATAATGCGCCATATTGGGTCCGCCATCTTGAATTTGGAATTTTTGACTTTAGAATCGAGAAGAGCACCATCAAAAACCCCTATAATGAGTTTCAGTGGATATTGAATGAAATTTTTGACTATTTAAACGCCGGTCATTGAATCCGTCATCTTGGATTTTGAAATTTCAAGTCAGATTCGAATTCAGTGACTCAAAATACCCTTAAAACATTAGCTTTTCCCATAATTTACTCTTTTTTTCAGCAACTCCCTCCGTCGTCAACGTCTCGGAAGCATATCGTATTGACTTTTGTGCCTCCTTAATATCTCGAAAACGAGAGCGACGAGAGACAGAGAGAGAGAGAGAGAGAGACTATAAGGAAACATCATTTTTTTCGATACACGTCAGCGGTACTACTCGAGCGATTTACCGCGGCTTTGTTCCGCCTGTCGGTTTTCTCGCGAAGTAGCGACCTCGATATCTTCAATGAGGGTTCATTATCGAGAAAACGACTGGTTAATCTACGTTACTTTGATAGCGTCGTTACATCGAGGTTACCTGAGTGGTTGCTATCTCAGTCGATAGATCAAATTGTCAGACCGTATATATATTGTTACGCGGTTGAAAACTGTACAAAAAAAAAAAAAACTCGCGAGACGCACGTGTATATATATATATATATATATATACGTTTATTTATTTTAAACGTACGTGAAAATTATTTCACTCGAAAATCGGCTTGAAAAAGACTGTTCCGCCACAAGAAACCTCGTGAAATTACACGAGAACAACGACAGTTGCGGCGTTGTCTTGAAGCACACTTTTATTTGCCTTTCCCTCTCTCGTTTTCTCGTTGTGATAATGGTTTAACGTTTGCGAGAGAGAGAGAGAGACTAGTGTGGCGGCAGATCGAAATACTCGCTCTATTTATACAGTCGTGTGTTTACGCTCGACAATTCCGCCGGCAACGTTTACCCTATAAAACGCGCATCGTGGCCGCGCGAGTCGTTAATGTTTCGCCGGTGTTTCTCAACGAGCGCGGTTGAAAATATCCCCGATGTATATCGGCAATATCCTTTGCCGATGTTCTTTCGGAAATGGCAACGACGCACGTCGTTGTCGTATTCGTTTGATATCTGCTGGTCCTCCAGGGATGTATCAGTGGCAAACCGCGTTTTCACAATCTTTCTTTCTCGTGCGCTCCGCAAGTCGTACGATGCTCTCTTTTACGAAATTTCCGACAGCAGGAAACTGAGGGAAGTGTTTTCATCACACAAGACGCATCCTTTGAAAATCACATGTTTCGAAAGAAAAACATCAGAAGGATCGAAAATTGCCAAGTTGGAACCGTTTACTTATCTAATACGTTTATTTCGAAGAGTGCGTCTGCGTCGTGTGTCTCTCTCTGCGGTACAACCAACGCAATTGGTTTTAATATTGTTTTTCAGTTTGTATTTAATCCGTCGTCATTTTTAACTAATTCCATCATAATCGCACCTCGATCCAGTATATACCTACGTTGTCACACTGGTGCAATTTTGCACTTCGTTTGAAGTTGAATAACTTTCCATTAACGAGTCGATAAATAATTTAAAACTAGTGAAAATAGAAGTAAAAAATTCTCAGAAATTGAATGGAATTAGTTAAAAATGTCCCAAAAAAAAATTCTACTTAGTGAAAAATAAAAAGAACTTTTTTTGAAAAAATCGTGTTTTTCCAATTTTCGTTGGCGCACCAGTGTGGTGACAACGGATTAAACTTATAGATACAAATTCGCGATGTGTATATTTTTATATTTATAAGTGTGACACATTCTCGAGTCCTCTTTCATAAAACCGTAATATTGTTCATAGTTCATAAAACTTGCGTTACGCGGCAGATGCATATTTCCACGATCGCTGCGTAATATCGTAAGCACGAGGAGAGAAACTAAGACAAAGTTCCCAGATAATAAACTAAAAGAGGGGAAAGAAAAAAAAAGAACAAAGAAGAGCCGTGTCGCCGAGGCAAAAAAAGTGCAGAGAGTGCGCGAACTCTTTTTATGAGACTTCTTTACGCAGCAGTTACATCGAAGTTCGCGCGCGCTTTAAATGCAAGGATTCACCGAAGCACTTTTAATATCAAATATCGAAGGCCTTACAACGTGCATATTACAACAGAAGGCACCAGGTCGCCTGGCTTTGTTCGCGCGGTTCTGCGCGGTGTGTGCTGCGAAACTTTGTGACGAAATTCGATCAGCGTTCGCAAAAGTAGGGTAAATGAACACTTCGATCTTGTAAATATGCATTTTCGAATATGTATCATATAAGTCCGTGTCGTAGCTAATTTAGAATTAGCTACGTTAGAATTTTTACGTGTTAACCAACACTCTAAACAATATCCAAAACAATTTATACGTCTCAAAACCACTTTTCAACACACGTAACATGTGAAAATATTTTATCTCTGGCTGAAATATAAACTGTTAATTAAAAGAATTATATATATATATATATCGGATATATATATATGTGTATGTATATATCCGCGTCGACCAGTTTTTAATGTTTATGATATTATTATAAAAACTTTTTCACTGGCGTTTGTTCATGCAAATTTCTATGGACATTAATGTACCCGGTAAACATCGGTATATGTGACACTATAATGGGTCACTAAAAATATGACGACGTAGAAAACGCACGCCAAATTGGTTTGCTGTTTATTCGTCTCTCCCGCTTTTCGCGCAAGAGATAATTTATCGGATTTGCATAAGTTAAAAGACGAGAGTTTAAGCCACGTACATACCTTTCGCTAATCAATTATTATTATAAGTAAATTTTTTTAACGTCGCTGTGTGAGTTTTAATTCAATTGTGTTTGTCACGATTTCTATGCTTTTTTTTTCTTATATATTTTAAGCGAAAAAGTAATTATACTGATAAGTAATTATATTAATAAGTGATTAACATACTGATTGATTTATATTGATTACAATTTTAGCATACAACGATGTAATATAATTTTTAATACGTTAACTGATTCAAATATTACAAAATATAGATAATTTTAATGATAAAGAGAGAAAGAGAGAAATTTTATTATTATTTATTTCTAAAAACACAACAGAAATATCAACACGACACGGATAAATGTAAACTTAATGAATGTGGTTTCGCAACACACAATGGATATAAAATAATGAATATTGCATTATTAATTATCCATATTCTATATTTCTATAATGTTGGTTATAATAATTGTGTCTATATTGATTGTAATAACAAATATATCGATCTTAAATATTTAAAGATTTGGTTGAAATAATCGGTTTTATTTCGGTCCTATGTCAAATTTTCTTTTTGCTCTCTCAACCCACAAAGCAAATTCATTAGGATTATTTTTAAATCTTTGGTTAAGCACGTTAAAAAGTAAAATCGTTTTTTTGCACACAAAAAAAAAAAAAGTATAACTTGCGCTGTGGGTCGCTAATAATCCCGAGTTTGCTCGCTGTTGCGCGCCAAAGATTTATTTAATGCACGTATATATAAAAAATGTTAAAAATTGCAACTTTTAAATATAATTTTCTCTCTCTCTTTCTAGTGTAACAATGTACGATGCTTGCATTATATTTGTCAATTCCTATTATTTTGAAATATCTCTAGAAATTAATGTGCGTGTATGCGTGCGTGAGCTATTTTTATGTTAAAAAATGTCACACAACAAGTCTTTTCGAACTACTCAATTGATGCACATCTAAATTGGAGACACTGGGTGCGTGCATTTATATGTGTACTCGATTGTCATACATTATCTTTCTATTATACGCCAAAGCCTGGCTGTAAACTGGTTATCAGCGATTAATTCCGCACACGCAGTGGAAGCGTACGGCTTTAGTCGGTCTGTTCGCTCAGAGCATTAGAGATGCAGTAGAGATTCACCGCCTTGATCAGGCAACCGTCGCGAATCAATAGCTTGTTCCTTCTTAGTGACATATGACAGTGTGTGTGTTATTTAAAACCTTGTTACGCGTGCACGCGTTTGTACAATATTTATAGATGGATATTTATATATATAAAAAATATTATATATTTACGGACAGTACGGAGCTACGCAAATCCGCAAAAAAAAGAAGAAATAAAAAAAGAATGCGACACAGTTTTTTCATTTCGTTACAACAAAGTAAATAACTTCTATGTTATATCGCGACGACAAATCAAAAAAACAAATTCATATTTATAATCGCTGTGCGATAGGCATAGATGAATCAGATAGATAGATCTGATGCTATGTGACAGAAAAGAAAGAACGAAGCCGTTTTCGGCGTAGCCTTCGGCGACAAAACTTGGCTATCGCGTCGTCGCCGAGACGTTATTTCCGATCGTAAAGTACACATATCGAGAAACTATATTTTCCAAGCGTTTCCCTTTATCTCTTCTGCTTACGTCGAAAAGAAAGTACACCGCGAGATCGCGAAACGAAGGTTCAAGCGGCTTTCTACAAGGCGACCTCCTTTGAAAAGGATCTTTGGCTCGCGGCCTCCGGCAGAGTAAAGTACGAGGCAGGTACGAATTGCAAAGTCGTGGAAACTCCCTTTGATCCGGCGTATACGCCTCGCATCTCGCTAACACAAAGATAGTTGCGCATACGTACACACACGCTCGAAAACCCATTTGCACGCGCACCGCCTGCTGCAACGCCGTATGGATGGTCGTTACATCCAAATATATAGTTCGCCTTTTTTTGCGAACGCTCAAAACGCATTCGCGCGATGTGAAAAAAAAACACCCCACATTTCTCTCTCTTAATAAATAATAATATTTTAAAACTAATAAATAAAATTTCACAGGTGATAAGAGCCGATCGCTGGATGTTTTGCGAGTAAAAATATATTTAAATATATATTTATATTTTAATTTATATTTTAAATTTCACATAGGTGATAAGAGCTGATCGCTGGATGTTTTGCGAATAAATATATATTTAAATATATATATTTATATTTTAAGAGTGTAAAGCCGAAGATTTCAGGCTTTCAACTCCTGGCCGAGGTGTTTTTTTTTTTTTTATGGATTTAAAGAATTGAAAAATTTCAATTCAAAAAATAATGTGTAAGAATTTACACTCTCTTAAAATATATATTTAAATGTATTTATTCGCAAAACATCCAGCGATCGGCTCTTATCACCTGAAATTTCATTACTAGTTTAAACTGTCAAATCCTTCAAATTCTTAATTAGTAATAATATTTTTATGAAATAAATGAATGTATGTTATATAATATTCGAAGAATGATTAATTTTAAAACGGCAACGTTACACAGTATTTTATTTTTTAATAATGTAATATTAAAAGTCGTAGACAAAAGTCACCACTAGATAATCTTTTGCGCTCAAGTACAACTCTGAAAGACAGTGGGAGATGTGTATTATGTGTGTGTGTGTGTGTGTGTGTTTGTGCGTGTATGCCTACGTGCTTATGTGCGGGTCAAAGTTTCGCTCTGATGCGGGCTTAGAGGCTCGCCTCTCTATTCGAAATTCCTCGCGCGTTGCTTCCACCCGCAAATAAATAAGGGCTCGTCTGAGTTTTCGGTGTCGACTTATCTCTGTCTTCCTCTTTCTCTATCTCTCTCTGTGTTTCTCGACATCATTGTCATAGACTACAAAGACCTGCGTTATTTTGCGTGTTCTTCTCATTATTTTCTCATAAATCAGTAAAGCAATATTTTTACAAAACGACATTTTTTTATTCTTGTTATTAGCGAAGATTTATTTTGGTCAATGTGAGCCAATATACACACACACACACACACACACAATATATATTTTTATTTTTATTTATGGATTTTTTAATTCCCATTTGGAGTAAATTGGATATTTCATCTATATGTGATGCAAACCATGCATTCTAGATGTTTTTTTTAAATTCAGTTCGAATTATTATACATATTAATTTACACACGTTTCAATAAATAAAAAAAATTTATACATTTCGACCAAGCATCTAGCACATTGGCTGACATTCGATCAAATAAATCTTTGCTAGTTTAATATTATACGAGTTTAAATTTGTTGTTAAACTTGTGATTATTGTTATTATTTACACAGAATTACCGTGAAATTTTTCCAACATCATCGATCGAAAAAAAAAAAAAGATTGGCGACGCATATTTTGTTTTGAGTTAAAGAGGTAAATGTGCAAAGTACGTAATTGGAGGACATGCGTGCTCGTATCGTTGTGTACGAGCAAGAGGATTTCTTTTCTCAAGTGCGCGATATAGTGCACTGTTGCCATGTTATTTTCATCTGCAAGACGAGGATGTGATATGATATCGCAGTCGTCTTCGCCTTCTTTCCTCGCCATATAAAATTCTATTCTGGCGGGTGCGCGAAGGAAGACGCATGGAAAGCGGGCGCGTTTCTACTACACACGTCACGCGCTAAATAATATATTTAAACGTCAGCAATCTTCCGGACGGCCCAAGCTCTGCTACGCTATTTGCCAGAACATATTTGCGAGTTACTCTTAGCGCCGCGACGTGTTCGCAATTTATAATACACGATATGATGCACTCACTTAGGTTTTTGTCACACGTGTGTGTTTTTATATGATCTCACGTGATTACTCTTCCGGCAACCGCACAATTCTCTCTCTCTCTCTCTCTCTCTCTCTCTGTACCGGAAGGGAAAACGCACAAAGTCTCTTAGTAACGATCGAAACGTTTCGAATTGCATGTTTGCTATTTCGTAGGTGCAATAGATCTTCACGATCGAATGTAATGTTGAGAACTTGAGCGCATTGTAATTCGATGCGTCAGATGGATGTGAGTCAAAGATCGTGAAAAGCCTGTGTGGGACGAAGCTAGGACGAACGTACAGAACGACCGTGCTACGCTGATACATACATATATGTATATGTATGCCTATCACGTTATGTTTGCCTTAGTGTGCGAGCTAGAAAATATGCTGTTTATAATGCGCGATAGCGCATTTCTCTCCATATTTATGCGTCACGTACAAATGCGTCTTTGATACGTACGGAAAAGGAGATGGAGGACATTTTCAACCCTCCGAGTTTCGTCGTGAGACACTCCATTTACACGCCAGAAATCGGACATCTTTCGTTTTTTTTTTTTTTTTTTTCCTCGCTAGATGTCTTTTACGTGTCCGTCGCAAAATCTATCACGTTCCTTTTAACGCGTTTAAATGACAAGACGGGATTATTAATTTGTGTTTTAAACGTGGCAAAAGTCGTCCGGCAGATTTTTATCTTGAAATATATAGTGGAACGCTAAAAAAAAACAAAAATCGTTCTGCACAACCTTTTCGCGATTCTCGCGAGCCACCGAGCTCACAGTGCGCCGGTGGTTCGAGCTTCGAATTTTTAATATTATCTTCGCAATTGTATAATTCTGTATATGTAGGATATTCTAGAATAACTACAGACAATTTTCTAGACACTTTTCTCTCTTTCTCTTTCTCTTTCTCTCTCTCTCTCTCTCTCAATCTCTTTCGCGTCACAGTTGCCTTGAAACAATCTACTGGTCTGTTCGATAATTCATCGTTTCGACGACGTTTTCAGTGACGTTATTCGCCGACCAAATTCACACGTGACGGACGGATTGAAATCGAGGCCAAAGCCTGAAAATTACATCAGGTTATATTTGTGGTCGGTTCGTGCGAGAATTCACTTTTCTCGTCATATCGCGCAGATGGGAAATGAATATCCTAAGATTAGCAAGTGTCAAATAATAAGTACTGAAATTTTATCTGGCACGTCGATCTCGTCGTTTTGGTTCTAAAGAAACACAGTCAATATTAGGAAAGCAAAAGAGATGCGGCAAGTTTTTCGTCGCGCGTATTCTTTCTGTATTAGATTAATTAGATGGCGCTTATTAAAGCAAAAAAAAAATTCTTAATTCTCAATTAAAAAATTCCTAACGGCTTTGATTAAACAGATACATGTTAAATAAATTTTTTACATGCTTTCGAAAGACATCTTCCAGGAAAATTGACAGTGAAGAGCGGGACAAGTTTGAACGATTGAAATTAGAATTTCATGTCGCAATTTCTCTCGGACGATCCGCCAAAAACTCGACTATGGAGTGCGCGTAAAATTTTAATTTTAATTAATTGTCCTCTCGCGATATTGCGCGCTGGACGAAATTCAGGACAGTCTACGCGCGCTTCCCAATGAAATGCGTCCAATTGTACGCGTTTTATTTCTGTACAAGATAGGATAAGAATACAAAGAAAAAAAACATAGAAATAAAATATACAAATAATTTCTGAATAATATTATTTTTCTCAGAGAAACAATTTAATCATGCGACTTATCTCTCTTACGTATTTGTTTTTCTATGCAATTTATAATAACAGTACTATATATGTACAATATATATGTATATATGTTATGGTCAGAGCCAGAAGCACGAGCGGTCCTATAGAATTGACTGGTCATCAATGCGCGGAACAACGGTCAAAGCCCGAATAGACATTTGAAACGTATAAAATATTTCTTTTGTATCACATAACTTTTGTATCGTACACGTGTGGGCGAGAAAGGGGTTCCGTCCCTCTCCCTGCACTCCCTCCCCGTAAAAATCTAATCCTAATCTATATAATATGTCACTGCGATAATAGCATACATTGAAAAATATGCTAAAAACCTTATTTCGGACTTTGATCATGCTCCGCGCATTGACCAATCAATCCTAGGATTGCCCGTGCTTTGAGCTTTGATCATAACATATGTATTTATTTATTTATTTATTTATATTGTATATATGTATGTGTGTGTGTGTAATTGTAATAATTTTTTATACTTATAATATTAGAGATTTTCTCTCTCTCTCTCTCATTTTCTCTCTTTTCATTATATTCACACACTGTGATGATAACTTCTCATTCAATCTCATTCATTCAATTTGTTTGTAGAAGAACTTTGCTTTGTCGACACACACAGTATCTCCAATTAATTAAAAAGTAATTTTTTAAAATATTTTACACAACAATATATTTTTTCTCGTTGAGAATAATAATTAAAAATAAAGAAAAAATGTTTGAAAATTTGATAACTTATAGCTTTACGTGCTACAAGCAATGTAAATAGGTAATCTTATATTTTCTGCAAAGAGCGAATTTACTTTGTTTTAACTCGTGCAGGAGACTCGTGTACACGCGTAAAACAAAAATGTTTTAAGTTTTATATTTTGCAGTTGCAAATTGCTGCGATTTTTTTGTCGCATGAACGCGGCTAATGACATTCAACCCGACTACGCAGAAACCGTGATGCCACGTTAAATCAATATTTTCTAGTCGACGATACAATGCTGTCGGCACACAATGGGGAACGCAACAAGTATGCGTCGGGGCCACGTCACGGCGAAGTACGTGCATTTAAATTGCCTGATTAATTAATTGCCGAGTTCGCTCGCGAGTATTACGTCGCAATGCATCGTTGAGCATAGCTAGTAAAATCAGCGGTTTTTTTCGGCATTCTTAAAAAGCGGGGACAAAGTCTATTTTGTCGTGAATTAATAAACTCTGGGATCTCTCTTATCCTTCTTTCAACGAGGTTGCACAAGAGTACATAATTATCTCGTCGTTTCGACTGATGCTATTTTTTGAGAAAAGGTAAAAACAATAACGATATTGCTCGGAGATTTTCATTTTATCGACCAGTCGCCGTAACTGTTATTGGAAATTATCGTGCGATTCACGGGCAGTGATTGTTTGAATTGCGCATAAAATCTTTAATGGCCACGGTCTATACACCATACACGCAGTGTTCAGTTGTATGAAATACTTGATGAGCTTTTTAATACGCTATTTTTCAAGTGATTTAAAGTACGACCGCACACTATTACTTAAAATGCTTTCTGTTTACATTATAAAAAGCAATAATGATGACTCTCAAAATTGTGCAAGTAACAAAAACAAATTAAAACCGATAAGAACCGACGCTGAGTGACAATTGCGTGATATATATTTTTTTTTTTTTTTTTTTTATTTTAAGTGACATATTATGCGTTTCGACTTTATTAAAAATAAATGTAATTTATAAAAAAAAGTAATAAAAAATGTTATTGCCTGTTCTGCACCGTTGTATTTTTCGGTGTCGCGCAAATATTTGACCAAAGTTTACGAAAAGCGAGACAACATTTTACGAGACGGGATCATCAAAATATCTTGGACGGTTCTAAAGAAAAATAGGATCCTCTCCTTTCGCGTCACAAAGCAGAATGTTGATGAAGCTTTGTCGCTTCGACCATCAGATATTCGGTAGCGGCCGATCATATCGGCGATCGTCTCAAAGAATTCGCTTTCGAACGCTGAGGAATTGAAGGGAATACACACGCGCGCACAACAAATTCTATTCTTTTCATCAAGATCGCCGGATTTCGCGCGACATTAGTATCGCTAGAATCTCTCGTCGTTCTCGAGCTTGCATCAAAAAGTTTTATTCAGATTGTCGATACTCAACAGTATTGTCAAAACGTCAACAGTTTTATGTGAAATCTAATAGATGTCCGACAGAGTTTTTGTTCTGCGCGAAAAAGTTGTGCAATTTCGCACGTGATAATATAAGACGTTTCGATTTTACGATTATAATCGGATATAATATTAGTTACAAAATTGACGAGAGTGTACGTTTGAACTCATCTTATTTCCTACAACAGTTGACAAAGGAAGTTAACGAAATCACAGTTTATTCCGATAAACATAACATATTTATCATTAAGAGAATCCTAAAGCGGGTCTGCTTTATCGATAAAACTGAATTTTTTGCGCACACTAATCTGTTTTTTGGCTGTGTTGATAAACCCTTTTTTTACAATTAAAGTATATACAATAAGAAACTCGGGACAATTTTATATAACAAAATTTTCTAAAAATGTTTTTTAAACTTCAATTTTTTTCATCTTGTTACATGACAAAATTTGGACGTCCCGGATCTCTTATTATATGTACTTTAATTGTAGAAAAGAATTTATCAATCCACATAGTCAAAAAAAAAAGATTAGTGTGCGCAAAAAATTCAATTTTATCGACAAAACATACCCTCTTTAGGATTCCCTTAATAGTGTTTTTTTATTTTGACACTTGCGTATCGTATGTGAAAAGTAATGCGAAAAGGAAAATTGTAATTGTTTATTACTTTTTTAATTAATTTATTATATACTGTAGTACTTATAATTGCTTGATTTTTTACTGCTTATATTTATTATTTATTTTATTAAAAACACAACAAGAATGGAAAACAATGTATTGTGCTTAAATAATGTGCCTCTTTTGATATCTTTATTGCGTCCGAGATAAACGTTTATAGAAGCGATCGTGCGTATTGTGTGTTAGATTTATATGCCAACGAGAACGTCAACGACAGCGAATAAAACATATTTGAATGCTCGCAAGAAAACGACAGTCATGCAAGCGATCACGAGAAAAGTGCGTACTCACTCGTCTCGGAAAAAGCAGCGGGCACACTTTTCTCATGACGGTAGTGTGTTCTGAAATCTCTTCGCTGTAGTACGTACAGCCGCGAAGCGGCTATGGTACAGAGCATACCGCTCGTTCATTGCAGAATACTGGCTTACGACTCGGCAGTTCTCGTAGCGCGGTTAAGGCCGTTGCTGCCGTTTCAAACAAAAAGAATGTTTGAGAAAAAAGAATGAGAGAGACGGAGAGATAAAGAGAGATATCGTCCTCTGATGTACGTAAAGACCCGTATATTAGGAACGCAATGTCCTCACGTCCGCGGAATTTCCGTCCCGCACACGTCCCGACGATATGGATCGCTCGTCTGACCAACGACTCGATCTTACTACTCGGTGCGCGCTCCTGAGTATATTTCATCACAACTCGCTTACGTATCCCTGTTTCTGTGCTCGACGAGAGAGCTACATTATCGTAGGTGACGTCTGCATATTTTTTTTTTTTTTTTATAAGTAACGTTATTGTTTTAGACCAGAGAAAGATGCGTTGATATATCCAAAAACTTACATACAGTAGAACTCCAGTAATTTCGAGCACACCGGGACTGATTCTTTCTAGAATTCGAAATTCTTTTCTTTCCCTTCCATTTTCTTCCCCTTCCAGCGACCAACTGGTAGCAAGAGACGAAAGATACAGTACGAGTTGCGCAGTCACTCAAGAATAACGGTGAATCGTGAATAGTGGGGGAAAACTATTGGCCCGCCTATCAAGGAGAAGTCGAAATTGTAGTGCTCGAAATTACTGGAGTTCTCGGAAATTCGACTGTTTGAGTGTTCGTCAGATTTGTTGGTGATATTTTGACACATTGTCAAATCAGAACAAATTTCGATGAATTTTGGTTTGTTCGAAATGCTAGATTACTCGCGTAAATTTGTCACTTATCATTTGGCGGAATATCATGACGGAAATCGCATTATGTAATTTGGAATTCGGACGCATTTGTCGCGACCGATCGCGCATTTGGGGGGGGCAAAGAGATGATGAAAAGGTGAAAATGGATCTCTGGCAAAGGGAAATGAGAAAAACAGACTCCGCGACGTAAATATGACAGAAAAAAAAAACCCGCAAATAAAGTTGTTGCCTGAAACACGCTGAGCGCGAGTTTCTCTCTCCGAACGTTTGTGTAACGAATACCCCGAGAGCCAACGGCCGATATCTCGTGCATCTTTTTCGCTCTATATATCATTTCACGTGGAACAAATTGAATAATGTTTGGTGTCGGTTTATTGCAACGCGTACACTATATATATACATATATATGTGTGTATGTGTGTGTGTGTGGTAATAAAAATATATATATGTATATTATATAAAATACGCGAAAAATGCGTTTTTTTAATGGATGCACTAAGCGATACACGAGGATTTAGTAGGTACATCGGTCTCGTATGAACTCCGCGGTATATATTTTAATAAAACAATATTGCGCGGGATGTGAGATATTGTTTTATTGTAAGGAGCCGAGATGTGATTGTTCGTCAATATTTCAAGCGCACGTTATTCTTCTTTCCAACGAGATAAACCATCGTTTTTGTATCGCGCGATTGCGTAAAATTCACGCGGTCGATTTATACCAATTTCCTTCTTCATATACACCTTTTTCATTGTTATTACGTTCATCGTTGGATCGATTACACGATTAAATTGGATTAAAAAAAAAAAAAAAAGGATTAAACAACGCGCTCGATATTACTGCCAACGCGTTTTGCGACGCGATCACCGCGATTGTGCATATCCGCGGGATCGCGCAAAGTTTAAATTGATATTGCCTCTTTGCGTGATGATACACGAATGCGGCATTTGTTTTTCTTAATATTAATCTCGCCGTGGCCGCGCCCGCGCAAGTTCGACTATTCCGCGCGGCCGCAGAATTATGTCGGTATGCAACTCAGCAACGGCTTACTCGGTTACTAGCAACGCGCTGGTAGAGACTGTGGTGTGCTCTCTCTCTCTCTCTCTCTCTCTCCTTCTCTTTTTCTAAGCAACATTTATCTTGCCATTTATCCCACCATTTCTGCGACAGTGCTACGAGTAAAATACAGTTCTACATGTATTATACATACCTGTTTTCTAATATCCGTGTACCTACGAACGATACTACCGTAAGTTTAAAAAATGGAACTCTTTGCTTTTATGTTATTGTGCTGTAAATTTTCTTTCTTCTCAGAACCGAAGAAAACACGCTTTCTCCTTGTGTTTACACTTGCAAAAAGAAAAAAGCAAACGAGGAGAGGTTGTTTACCTCAGTATCTCGTATTATATAAAAATTGTCTTAGTTTTTAATCGAGAGATGATATAAAAACCAAGCTGAGAGTAATGACCGATAGGAGCTAACAAGAGTGAAATTGTGCATTTCTTCTTGTTGTTTGTTACATAAATTGTTATACGAATTGTTATATGGTGATACGAGTATAAAATTGAAACAAATAATGTGCTCGCTGTTGCTGATTGTAATAGTTGCTTTCTATTGCAATGTATCAATACACAGTAAATATCTGTATCTCTCTAAACACGATATAACACCTACGTATATATTGTTAAGTTGCTTATACAAACGCTAACGGTGGCTATTTACACCTTGATAGGAAGTTTACTTAAGGAAATGAAATCCGTGTTGCATAAACAGTAGAAAAAGAAAGAGAGAGAGAGAGAGAGAAAGAGAGAGAGAGAGAGAGAGTAAAGCAAGCGAAAAGAACAGAGATTTCAGGTCTTTATCGTCGGCATTTAATGATCCCACGAAACGACGCCTTTATCTAGGAATCTTTATATTGCTTCTTTCCGTATATTTAACGTCGGATGTTACGAGATCATTGAACGCGGCAAAGTTACGCGTTATATTATCTGTTAAATTAAACATCATCGCGAATTAGATATAGCAGAGAACGATCTGTTTTTTAACAAGCTACGACGTGTAAAACGACATACAGGATTTATTCGATAAAAACAATAGTTGTATATTGAGATGTATTAAATATCGTAATTTTCCGCGCGTTGACTGCTCTTTTTTTTTTTTTTAATCGTTTGTGCCGCTTTTTCATTCGTTTGTACAATAGCTCAACGGCGAGTTTCGCAAATTATCGAATTTGTTAAACTTTTGTTACAATAATATTTATTTTTCGGTTATTTTTTGATAGTGGATATCGCGAAAAATAGTAAAAAACAGATTGATATTCAAAACGAAAGTTGAGCTCGACGTCAAAACTGATCGAAATATTTTGCCAGTATATGTATGTATATATTTTACCGCGTGCGATTTACAATGTGTATTACACGGACATTTTTTAATCGAGAACGGTTTATTCATTTTACTAACAATAACAACAAACAGATTATAATTCATACAACTAAAATGTAACATCATTTTGTATATCAACTTGGTAGTTGATTATTATGTATTTTTAATGTAATGTGTGTCGACATGTGTGTGCGACGTAGCTGTGGGATAATATCGTTTTAAAATCATAATTTCTTTGTGAGCGTGATATTGTTCTAAAAAATCATAATTTCTTGCATGAATATTACATATAATGTAATAATGTTGCTATGTATTAAGTGTATATAAAAGTTAAACGCACATTAAAA